>JAJIBD010004167.1:0-20861 GCA_021461705.1 Cryptotis parvus
GATCACTTGATCACTTGAATCCCGTTACTCATCGATTTGCTCGAGCGGGCGCCAGTAACATTTCCATTGGACCCTATCACGTGCCAATGTAGCCCAATGGCATCTGGTTGATTCAGGAATATGAAGAGCCTCAAACCGTTCCTTCAGGGTCTTAACAAGGAAGTCTGACCATCTTGTAGGTGGGCGGCCACGTGATCTTTTGACATCCTGTGGGATCCAGTCGGTAACGGCTCTAGTCCAGCGGTTGTCTCCAAATCGCATTACATGTCCAGCCCATCTGATTTTCGATGCCTTGGCAAACCAGACAGCGTCCCTGATTCTGGAATAGCGACGGAGGTCAGAACTCCGGATTCCTTCTCTCACTTGAGTGAGACGTGATATTCCAAGCATATCTCTTTCGATGCCTCTCTGGGAGACCCGAATAGCATTCTCATCCTGCTTTCGTAGGGCCCAGGTCTCTGGAGGCGTATGTTAACGCAGGGGAGAATGGTGGAGCTCGAAGAGATGTGCCCGGAGCCGGAGGTTCTTTGTCCTTTTAGCTATTTCTTCGATGCCTTTGAAGGCATTCCATGCCGCTCTCTTTCCTCCTGCGCAGCTCAGGTTTTAGGTCATTCATCATGTTGACTTCTCGACCTAGGTACACATAACTGCTGCATTCAGAGATGTTTGTTCCATTGAGAGAGAATGGGGCCTCTGGAACTAGTTCATTTCTCATGAACATAGTTTTCTTCAGATTCAGCTGTAGACCTACCTTTCCACATTTTCGGTCAAAGTCAGCCAGCATTTGTGCCGCTTGGCTAATGTTTGGTGTTATTAGAACGATGTCATCAGCAAGCGGAGGTGGTGTAGTTGCCGACCATCTATCTTCACTCCCCATTCCTTCCCATTCTAATTGTCTCATGATGTTCTCGAGGGTGGCACTGAAGAGTTTTGGTGAGATGGTATCACCCTGTCCGAACCCCCTCTTTTGACATCAATGATCACTTCTTTGTAGAATGGTGAGATCCTGGTGGTGAATCCATAATACAGCTCACGAAGGATCTTGATGTATTGGGTTTGAACACCCTGTTTGACTAGGGCTTCGATGACTGCTTCAGTTTCCACAGAATCAAAGGCTTTCTGTAAATCAATGAACGTGAGACAGAGCGGCATCTTGTACTCCCTACAAACCTCAATGAGCTTGGTTACTGTGTGGATATGGTCGATTGTGCTGAATCCTTTCCGGAAACCTGCTTGCTCGCATGGTTGACCTTCATCTAGTGTTCTGCTAATCCTGTTCAGGATGACTCGTGTAAACAGCTTGTAGATGACAGACAACAGGCAGATGGGGCGATAGTTGCCGATGTCATGAATGTCTCCCTTCTTGAACAGTAGAACTGTCCTGCTGGTTTCCATTGGGAGGGCACCTTGCATTCAGACAGGTAGCGTGTGAAGAGCCGAGCTAGTGTATTGATGAGCACCGATGGCAGATTCTTCAGATGTTCGGGTCTGACTTTGTCTGGGCCTGGTGCTGTTCCCTTCTTTACCGATGAGATGGCATGTCTTATTTCAGAAGGGAGAACGTTGGGAATGACGTATCCATCCTGTGGAATTTGGTATGTGGGCAGGTGGATGTGGCTATCAAAAGATTTGAGTAGAAGTCCTGGATAATCTTCTCCATTGCCTTTCTGGAAGATGTGATAGATCCATCAGGGCGTCGGAGGGCAGTCATCTTGGTCTTATAGTTGGCGAAGGACAGGCGGGCAGTGCAAATACTTTTCCCGGCTTCTGCTGCATCTTCCAGTATTTCTGCTCTTCTGTCTTTGAGGTCTGCTTTTATCGCTTCTCTGCACTGTTTAGCAAGCTTGGACGTTACCATTTGGTCTCCTGAGGCTCGCGCCTTGCCACGTTGGCGAATGAGCTCGAGAGTTTCTGAAGACAAGCCGCCCTTTTGTGTTTTTCTCTCTCTAGGCATTCTTCGCACAATCATGGAGGTGCTGAACCAGTCGGTTGTATTCTTCATCGATGTCATCAATGATGGTATCTTCCCATGTTGCCGCAATGGTGCAAAAGAGTTCCCAGTTGGTGGTCGTTCTGGGAGTTCTCTTCTTAAACTTTGCAGCCTTTTCTCCCCGTTACGGGAAGTAGAATTTTGCACGAAGGAGACGGTGGTCCGATCCTGTCTGGAATTTGGGGACGACAGCAACATCGGTCAGACAAAACCGTCGATTGAAGATGATGTGGTCGATTTCATTGTGGAACTGTCCACCAGGAGATTCCCATGTCCAACGTTTCGCTTCAGCCTTCTGAAACTGTGAGTTCCCATGAATAGTCTTGGTGGACATGATGAACTCCAGATAGTCTCTCACCCTGTTCGTTCCATTCTAGGCCATGGGTCCCGATGTGGAGTTCTTCAGCCGATCTTCTCGGTCCTATCTTGGCATTAAAATCACCGACTATGATCTTGTAGAAGGTGTGATCTTTTTTTATAGAACTCCTCCAATTCCATGTAGAATTTCTCAATTTTATCTTCTTTGTATGTGGATGTTGGTGCATAGACAATGAAGATAGAAATTGCTGGCAGTGGGCCACATCTCCTCAAGTGTAATCGTCCTATCTCGGTTTGTTAGGCATTCAAATGAATCAATGTTGACAGCCATGTTCGTGTTGACAAGGACACCAATGCCACCGACGCCTCTTTCATCACATGTTCCAAGGAACAATTCTTCTCCGTGTCAAATACAGCATGATGCGACTGACGCCTCCTCGCTCTCAGTCAGACCAATGATGTCGTACTTGATCTTTCTTGCTTGCAGCATCAGATCCTCAATATATGCTTCCGTTGCCAGTGTACGTGCATTGAAAGTACAGACAGTCATTTTAGTCCTTCTTCGCTTTGGCAGCCCTAGGACAGCCGTGAAATTTTATCAGGCACTGCTTGTTTGCCTTTCTTACTGCTGCCTTATTAAGGGCTCTTTCGGGGTCAGGAAAATAAACATTTTTGTTACTGGGTTTGGCATATCGAACACGCATCGGACAGCTTGCCAGGCTCTGCCATGCGGGCACTATATTCTCATTGCTTTGTGGGGCTCTCTCAGAGGGGTGGGTAGAATATTTGTGGTAGTTTGGAGGTAAATCGCGCCGGCCAAGCAGCGGGAAAGCTGGTTTCTGCTCTGCGGGTGTACCTGTGTCTGAGGCTCAAGCATTCCTGGGTTTGAAATACTCTCCTCTGAAGGCGGGTCTCTGCAGGGCGGGTCCTTGTAGGCTGGGTTTCTGACAAGCTGGGCTGGAGACTGGATTAATCTGTGGGCTGGAGAGTGGATTAATATGCTGGGGGAGATCTTACCAGCTGCAGAGTGTGGATTGTGACACAGATCGCTGCCAGCAAGGTGTGGGAGTTTCTCTGGCCTCCTCCGAGGCTCCATCGAGCACCAGAATGCTTGAGCCTCAGACACAGGTACACCCGGCAGAGCAGAAACCAGCTTTCCCCGTTGACCCCCTGCACTCCATGGACCACGCAGAGCAACCTCGGACCTGAGTCCACCATCCCGATGGAGCCTCGGAGGAGGCCAGAGAAACTCCCACACCTTGCTGGCAGCGATCTGTGTCACAATCCACACTCTGCAGCTGGTAAGATCTCCCCCAGCATATTAATCCACTCTCCAGCCCACAGATTAATCCAGTCTCCAGCCCAGCTTGTCAGAAACCCAGCCTACAAGGACCCGCCCTGCAGAGACCCGCCCTTCAGAGGAGAGTATTTCAAACCCAGGAATGCTTGAGCCTCAGACACAGGTACACCCGGCAGAGCAGAAACCAGCTTTCCCCGTTGAACCCCCTGCACTCCATGGACCACGAGAGCAACTTCGGACCTGAGTCCACCATCCCGAGTCACATGACATTTAGTAAAACTGTGGGGAAATGGGGGTAGTTAACATCTACCTCTCTGGGCCCTAATCAGAGTGGCCTAATAATCAGATTGACATCAAGGAGAAAAGTAGGAGAAAAGCCCTAATTTAGTTGCATCTGTACAGGATGTTAATAGTCATGATTTCAAAGGAAATCATGAGGAAAAAATGGGTGAATATTCACGTATACATAAATAGAAAAAAACATTTATTATATATAAACCCATTATATATACTGACTCTTTATTTATATGCTAAAAAGGGGGATAGACACCTGAAATTTCAAGAAGGAAAGTAATGAGAAGGAGGGGCTGACTCATATGACAAATACCAGATACTGTATAATTAGATATTTGTCATATATAGATATCGTTCTCCAATAGAAATGTTATTTTTTTGGTAAACACCCTAATTCTGGGTAGTACCCCTAATTTTCATTCTTTTAGGTAGTTAAGGGAGTGGTAAAAGTTTCTTGTAAATTACCTTGGGCTTCGGTTGACCTCAGCTCAAAATAATCCACATGCCAAACTGACACATCTCGGAAAGGTCTGTTTTGAGCATCCTGGGGAGACTTAGCCTTCACTTCTTATCCTAAAAATAATATAGAATTAACATCAAAGACTAGACCTGACAGAAAAAGTAGGAAAAACATGAAAGGAAAATCAGCGCACATCCATCCAATTCAAACACCAGCTTTCTTTGAATTGCAAAGAACTTGGGAATAAAACAAACCATTCTCAAGTTACATACCTGCAAGAAAAGTCTCTTCTCAGATGACCACACATTGACCCCACAGAAAAAGAGTTGTGCTTGGCTATTATTTGCTGCTTATCTATTTTGTTTATAAAATATTCACATAAAGACTATTGGCTTCTATATCAAGATCCAGTGATTTGTACTAAATCAGGCTAAGGCCTCCAATGAGATCATTCCTACTTGCCTTGCAAGGATTACACTTTAGAATTCTATATGACAGACCAACCTGCTGCCCTGAGACCACCACACTCTGTTTCCATCCACAAAACACCCATGCTTCTCCTTTTTCCTGTGAATTCTTCAATGTAGGCCTCTAATGGGAATAAATCTTAGAATGAGGTATAACTGCCAGATGAATCTAATTCAACCAGTTATTCAGGATTTTTTATTAATGACAAATAATTTTTAAGTATAAACATGTCCCACCCCCACGGCAGATCCTGGCAAGCTACTCATGTTGTATATGATATGCCATAAAACAGTAACAATTATAGACCTCAATCTCAAAACCTGAAAGAATGGTTTGAGGTTTTTTGTGTTCCTGGAGTGAGCAGATGCCCTTGGGCTACATAACACTCAATAGAATGTATGGAGAAGTTACTGATGCGTTGAACAAAGGGAAGACAAGTGATACAAGTGATAAATGTGTCACATGAAGCACTTGCGATGTGCAGACGCTAAACATGTAATCACTGTTAATCATCACTAGATCACTAGATCACTAGACATCCCGTTATTCATCAAATTTTCTCGAGCAGGCGCCAGTAACATTTCCATTTGACCCTATCACGTGCCACTATAACCCTATCACTGTTAATCATAAATATAAATTTACCTGGCTGACTTGTGTTTAAACTTTCAAACCATCAACACCTTCCCTGGAGGAGACATTTTTTGGTGATGGAAGTAGCATTCTACCAGCTTTTGGTAAACCAAAAACTAAAGCAAAACCCAATGAGTGAAGACAACATAAAACTGAACTTTCAGAGTAAGAAATTTATTCTTGCGTTGAGATAAATGTTCAACAAAATTTGGACTAAAGTTTTTTAGAGTACAAAGGGATTCATGAAGGCATAGATGCTTAAAGACTTGATTAGAAAGAAGGCTAATAAATCAGTGTTTCATATGATGTGTATATTCAAATTTGAAAATGTAAAAGTCTGATGTAACCAGTTTGACACAATTGCTCTTGTTTATCTCATTTCTTTGATCCCACTGCTTTTTTGCATTCCAAACATCTTCAGATCATTGCCAAAGAGGGTTTCTTCTGCTTGAGCATTGACAAACTTCCTTTTGCTTAATTCTGTGAATCAAGTCATCTGTAGCTGTTATGCTGGTTTAGTGACTAAGTGGACTTGATCGGAAGCTATATTCTGAACACTGGTTTGTAAAGTAACTTACTAATATTTTCATCTCACAATTGAGAGAACTAAAATCTGGAGAGGACAGCGCACTGACCCTGGTGGATGGCATGGCAGTGAGTTAGTGTTGGTCTTTAAACTCTGGAGAAAAATTCTAGTCTAATGGCCCTTGAAGGCGGCCTCTTTTTCCTTTTAAGCCATGCAGAGGGATCCACATGTATACAATCAAATTCTGCCCAAAATTTGCTGAGAACTATGTGATGACAAATCAAAATGGAGAGTTCAAGTGAGGAACAGTGGACAGAGCTCTTGTCTTCCACGAAGTATCACATCCCCTCTGTCTTTTCCAGAGTCCTTTGCTTATGCTTTGGAGGATTTTGTAATTGATTATATAAAGGATACTTCCAAACAAATGCAATAGATACGAATATGTACACATCTGTATATTCTCCAGTATATCATTCATCGAAAAACAACCTACTGCTATAATGGAGTGCTTCTTAAACCAGCTATCTGATCCCATCCAGTCTCAGATTCAAAAGTCATTTAGAAATAACTTTTGTAAATAATACTTTAAATGGTTCATCTAATGCCATTGTTTAAAAGCTCCCTCTGATTGGTATCCTCTGTCTTACTGAATTAAACTCATTTAAGTGCTTTGTTTTATAACTGTGTGGGGTTTGGGCTTAATTTATTCAAAGATGTGTACCTTATAAATATATTACTTTCTTTTTGCTGCTGTTTAAGTGGTTCTATTGAAAGGGGGGATAAGGCAAAGGGAAGCTGAAGATTCAGCTTTTGTTAAGGTGAGGAGAGAAAGTATGCCAATTCGGTTTAGAAAAGACAGTTAAAAAACCCATAGTGATAATACAAAAGGCAGCAAAAGTATTTTAGGGAAAGATGAAATAAATGGTAAACAATCATACCTCCAACATAGAGAATGCGTCATTTCCTCAGTTAAAAGGTGTTTAAAGTCAAAAAAATTGGTATTCATCCTAAGAAAGAGCAAAGGTTTGGCTTTTTCTCTGTATTTTGCAGCATTCATTGAGGCCATCCCGTTAATTAGTTATACTCTTAAAAATAACCCTATGAATCAGCTTTTAGAAGCCTGAAAAGGTAAGAAAAAAACAATAAAAGCTCAGGTCTGTGTAATTTGTATGTTTAGTAACTGTACCTGGAACTCTGTTCATCCAGAAAATATTTCCAAGTTGCTTTCTTTTTATATTCAAGAATAAGGGGTAAATTTCCTATCTCTTTTACATGGAAAGTTGGTTCTAATTATGGTCCACCACTTTTCAAAAACCATACTCTATGATGGAGTCCAATATATACTAACTGCTTTAAGGAGGATATAGATGCCATTTCTCACAAAATCACATTCAAATAGCTCACTGTGCCAAATTCGTGAGACTCAACAAACAAGCTAAATGCAATTGGGAAAACATTCCATCGTTACGTGCGTGCGTGTGTGTGTGTGTGTGTGTGTGAGAGAGAGAGAGAGAGAGAGAGAGATAGAAAGAGAGAGACAGAGACAGAGACAGAGAGATAGAGAGAGCTATTCCAACAGAGAAGAAACAAAGATGAAATTGTGATCCATGATCTTTAGCAAGGAGACCCCCTTTTAGTTGACTCATCCAATGTAAAAATGAAATGAAACATCATCTATTCTGCAGTCAAGAAGATAATTAATGAACCACTCATTTCTAAATGAAGGCCTAAGGGAATAAAGCAACCAGCCTTGAATTTAAAAAAGAGAAAAGTGGTTACATGTTTGAAAGAATACCAAATCAAAATCACCCCATTAATGTTTGAATTTGAGTACTTATTCGTTTTTAAATGAGCTGTAACCCATGCTGAGAGCCGTGGGTGCTACTCATCAACCATAATTACCATCTTCAGTAAAGTAAGAAGAAATAGAAACACTTTTACTTTTAGCTCTTTTGCTCTAAGCTTTATTTGAGGAAAAGTTGGATGTGTTGTAAATGGAGGCACCCCTCAGATATCTGCCTTTAAGGTGAATCTTGAGGCTGTTGTTCTCCCTTTGATTTTAGATTAACAAAATGTTGCCTGCAATGAGAAAGAGAATAACATCAGCTGAGTAAGAGTCAGACATCAAGCGTTCAGACTCTGACTAGGATGATCTTTAATGATTGATATTAGTTAACATTTTATTTCCAGTGTGGGGAGAGGCTATAATAGTCACCACGAACTATAGTTGTATATAATGTACAGTTTCACTAGTAAAATATGCTTGGCTCCATATATAAGATAAATATGACTTGCTAGAGTAGCTTAAAAGTCTTAGTTTCAAATTATTCAAGATCGATTCAAGAAATTCCTTAAATTCTTGCCATTTATTTCCCATAAATTAGTGAAATTTCAGAGACTTTCAGCTTTAGATTGAGACACCAAGTTTTGTGTTATTTATTAGCCATTGTAAACTCCAACCAAATACATCAACATGATTTCATGCATTCAGAGAGGAACTATTGCCTGGTTTAGTGAAAAATTGTGTTGATGTCTTCTGGAAGATCTTCATTTTAAGTAACTGTAGTAAAACATTCCATTTAAAAGCTGGGACCTTCTTGCTTACATTTGCTGCAATCTATATTCACTGAGAAAAACTTGTCTCGATCATTTAAGCCCAGTTGGTTCAGTGAGCTTTGTTATTTTTTTTCTCAACAACTGATAAACTGGATTAAACCATGGTGGGCGGATGACATATAGTGTTTCTCAGAACCACCAGCTCCAGTAAATATGAAGAAGGGAATCAAATTTGGATGATTCTCATCCTCAAACTGAGGATCTGGTGGGTCTTGGTTGTGGCAAAGGTCTTGAGTCAGGAAAGGGAGAAGGGCTAAGTTATGGGTCTGGGGTTGAGAATCCTCTCAATGGTTTACATGTTTTAAGTGTTGACTACATGTTGAGTACTTTATTGCATGAGTTTTAATCCTTGTCTCAAGACTTTGTGGTTGTGAATTCAAAATGAAAAATCAGCAGAGCTATGGTCAGGGACAGTCGCTCTTTCCTTGATCTTCTGAAAGCCTAGGATCAAGATAAGTTAAATCTCATTCAGAATCTTTGATTTAGGTTTGCAGATAAGATGGGGAGTGTCGTAAGGGATCATCTACTAGAGAATGTATCAGTCATTCTGGCACCCACTGTTCCACACCCTTCCCTTCCGACCCTGTTCTTTCCAGTACTTTTCTCTGGTCAGGCAAAAAATGGTGCTTTGAGGATATTAGTCTGGCATCTTCTGTTTTGTTGCCAGTGAGGCTCTTTACCAACCCATCATGTCTCTTCATTGATGAACCCTCAAGGGCAGTGAGAAGGAATTGTTCTTTCCCCCTTCACAAATAGGGAAACTGAGACTGAGAAAGTGAAAATATTTTGCCCCTAGACCTTACAGCTGATATAGGTGGAATATGAATTCACACCTGAAAAGACAAGAGCCCAAGTTCAAACTCTGCTTCTGTTCAATTGCATGTGTCAGATGAGCGTTGGAGATAAGTCGCAGAGCATTATCTAGACTGAGGAACACTCTGCTCTACAGTAAAGGCTGGCCCAGGATTGAGGAATGCTCCACCCTGCAGAGAACACTGGCTGGGGACTGAGGTATGCTCCACACTATGGAGAAGGCTGGCTAAAACCCCTTTTCTGAGAGGGTTTGGAACAAAACACATTCAAGGACCAATAAGATAACTTTTATCTTTCAGAAAGAGATTCCTCTTCCTATTACTTAGAGCTTCACAAATGTACATTCTTTTATCCTTTTTATGGTAGGGGCAAAGAGGAAATTTCTGCTCCTGATGTTCTTCTCAAACTGACCAAGCAAGGAAATTAACATCAAATAGATTAGTAAGGAGGCAACAACAAATGTAGTTAAACACATTTGGAGAGTGGTCAGAGCAATGGAACAGTGGGAGGGCATTTGCATGCACTCACCTGGTTTCAATCCCCAGCATTCCATGTGGTGCCTCAAGCACCACTAGGAGTAATCCCTGAACACAGCTACCAACACCCCTCCAAAATTTTTTATGTGTGTGTGTATACACATATAACACATATGTAGCTCAATATATATATGTATATTGAGCTAAAAACAAGATGGATGCCTAGATAGATGGCTCAAAGGACTGGAGCAGATGCTTTACACGCTGGGTGGGGCTTGGCTTTGATCCCTGATACCACACAGTCCCCAGAGCACCATCAGGAATTATCCCCAAGTGTTGATCTGTAAGTAGCCCCTAAGTGCCACCAAGTGTGTCCCCAAGAGCAAAAAGGGGTAGAGTTACAGGGGGTTTCAAGGATAGGGAGCAGACTCATGTAATTTGATTACTCACAAAGTAAAGAGGTCAGATATTCTATAATTAGGTGCTGTCCTGCTTTAGTGATACTTATTACCAGAAGTTTCTGGTAAAAACTCTAATTGTGCTATTGACTAAAATAAAGGATTTCAATGAAAGCTAGACAAAGAATTTAGTAGCTAACCAAATTGAAGTTGTGAACCCAAGAATCACCTGACAGATGATCACCTGGTAAGTGAATCACCTGGTCCAGCTTAGGTAACTTATTTCATACCAACAAGAAAAGAACCCCTCTTTTGACATCAATGATCACTTCCTTGTAGAATGGCTAGATCCTGGTGGTGAATCCGCAATACAGCTCACAAAGGATCTTGATGTATTGGGTTTGAACACCCTGTTTGGCTAGGGGCTTCAATGACCACTTCAGTCTCCACAGAATCAAAGGCTTTCTTTAAATCAATGAACGTGAGACAGAGCGGCATCTTGTACCCCTACAAACCTCAATGAGCTTGGTTACTGTGTGGATATGGTCGATTGTGCTGAATCCTTTCCGGAAGCCAGCTTGCTCGCAAGGTTGTGTTCTGCCAATTCTGTTCAGGATGACTCGTGTAAACAGCTTGTAGATGACGGAAACAGGCAGATGGGGTGATAGTTGCTGATGTCGTGAATGTCTCCCTTCCTGAACAGTAGAACTGTCCTGCTGGTTTTCCATTGGAGGGCACCTTGCATTCAGACAGATAGCATGTGAAGAGCCGAGCTAGTGTATTGATGAGGGTTAGTGTATTGATGAGGAATGTCAAAAGAGGGGGTTCGACAGGGTGATACCATTTCACCAAAACTCTTCAGCGCCACCCTTGAGAACATCATGCGACAATTAGAATGGGAAGGAATGGGAGTGAAGATAGATGGTCGGCAACTACACCACCTTTGCTTCCTGATGACATCGTTCTAATAACACCAAACATTAGCCAAGTGGCACAAATGCTGGTTGACTTCAACCGAGAATGAATGTGGAAAGATAGGTCTACAGCTGAATCTAAAGAAAACTATGTTTATGAAAAATGAACTAGTTCCAGAGGCCCCATTCACTCTCAATGGAACAGGCATCTCTGAATACAGCAGTTATGTGTACCTAGGTCAAGAAGTCAACATGATGAATGACCTAAACCTGAGCTGCGCAGGAGGAAGAGAGCGGCATGGAATGCCTTCAAAGGCATCAAAGAAATAGCTAAAAAGGACAAAGAACCTCCGGCTCCGGGCACATCTCTTTGACTCCACCATTCTCCCTGCATTAACGCATGCCTCAGAGACCAGGGCCCTACAAAAGCAGGATGAGAATGCTATTCGGATCTCCCAGAGAGGAATCAAAAGAGCTACGTTTGGAATATCACGCCTCACTCAAGTGAGAGAAGGAATCCCGAGTTCTGACCTCCGTCCACTATTCCAGAATCAGGGACTCTGTCATGTTTGCCAAGGCATCAAAAAATCAGATGGGCTGGACATGTAATGCGATTTGGAGATGACCGCTGGACTAGAGCCGTTACCAACTGGATCCCACGGGATGTCAAAAGATCACGTGGCCGCCCACCTACAAGATGGTCAGACTTCCTTGTCAAGACCCTGAAGGAATGGTTTGAGGCTCTTCATATTCCTGAATCAACCAGATGCCATTGGGCTACATTGGCACGTGATAGGGTCCAATGGAAATGTTACGGGCACCCACTCGAGCAAGTCGATGAATAACGGGATTCAAGTGATCAAGTGAACAAGAAAAGAAAGGAAGAGTGTTCAATTATAGAAAATATGATACTTCTTCTATCAAAGCCTAGCATAGATGGTGGGGTGCTGTCCCTTGCTAGATCAGGTCAAAGGGTCTCTGCCTATTCCTAATATAATCATAGTGGGTTATGCTCCAAAACTTCATTCTTGTAGGTAGTTAAGGGAATGGTAAAATAGATAATGTATCTACCGGGTCTTGCTAGACCTCAAGCTCCAAATAATCAACTTGCTGGTGTGATGTCTATTGGGATATCTTCTTCACTTTTAGATTAAATTGTGCCCCCCAATATTTGTACATGAAGCTCTAATTCTTTTAAAGAAAACATTTTTCATGGTGCTTGTTAAAAAAGATGGCAAGGTGGCATTTATACATGTGGAAAGTGATCACAATGGGGTTTTGAAGGAAAATAAGACTCAATAACAAGTGGAAATTTATAGCCAGGAACATGGTCTGGATTGACAATTGGATAATTACAATTACTAACTAACTAAGTTATAATTACTAGATTCACTCAATAGGATTATTGTTAGAGGCAGGTCAGGATGGTGTGAAAGGGAGTGTGATGCATTAGGAATTTGATCATGTATCAAGTGTGAGGAATTTTTGGCACACTCACCTAAGGGTCTTGCTGGTTTTGGATTAAACAAGACAAGGGCAATCACAATTTTTTGGAGGCTTTGAGGAGTCTAACTGGAGTCCAATGATGGAGAAGGTCTGTGTTAACTCCTTACATCACAGTTGTGACTGTATTTGGAATGGAGCCTTCCAAGGTTAAATGAAACAATTGTGGGTGTGCCTTAACTCATGGGATCATATTTGGGATCATCTTCAAAAGAGGTGATTAAGTTAAAAGGAGGCTTTTATAGTGGGCTCTACTGGAATATGATCGGTATCCATAAGAGCAAAGGAAATTTAGAGAGACCTGGGGTTCAACGGCACAGAGCAAAAAGCTATGGATGGATGTGGTGGGAAGGTGCCATCTGTAAGCCAAGGTGACATGGGATTCCCAGGCTGTACAACTGTGAAAATACATTTGTTGTTTTAAGCACCTAGTCTGGTATTTTGTTATGTGCCTTAAACAAATACATTCTCTGAAGATCAGTCTTCATGAGAATTTTTTAAGTAGAAAAGAAAAGTAATTACTTAAGATAAAATAGACTGAAAATAAAAAGAAGACACTCCACTGTTATTTAATAATTTATGTCTGGTAAGAGTTTTTAAAAATAAAGAAAAGAAAATCTAGCAGAACAAATTTCCCTGAAACAGTGAACAACAGTGCTTGTTCAACCCCTAGCACCCTGTGCTTTTAGGGTGGTAAGTCCTTCATCTTTAGGGAGACTTTCCTTTGGCTGAACTATAGGAATCACGGTAAAAGACAACTCTACATCAAAAAATCCATTGACCCACATTATCTGAATAGCTCTCAGGGGAAAAATAAACACAAAATTTCTTATTCAACACAACCTTTTATTTTGAAATGATTTTTTCCAGGAGTCTTTTCTTCACAAACAATCATCAAATAGCCAATCACATAAAAAATTAAACTGTATTGATTTTTTCATCAGATTTAAACTGAAGAAATGATCAAAGTGAAGTGCTATAAGTTGAGGTTTTATATTCACCAATAATTGTGGAAGTACCTAGAAATAGGTGAGATATTTTTCTTCCCTGTGTAATTTCCGCATCTGGAAAATGAGAATAATAATACATTTCTTAACTATTATTTGGTAAGTGATTAGAGTGATGCAAATAGTTGTGAAATATTCAGAATAACAATAGGCAAGGGCAAGGCACTACTATAAAGGACATTTTTTCTTAATGGTTTAATCTCTACAAAATAACAAAAAGGGTTTTGGAAACGACCAAGTATCCTTAAAAGACTCTTATTAAATCTATACTAACTAATGGATATTTTTAACCTTGTGTGTCAAGTAAATTACTTAACTTCTTACTGAAGGTAAGGTAACTTCTTACTGAACATTACAACATAAAGTAATGACCGAAGATTACACAAGCCCAGAAGATTTTCATATACCTCAGTTCTTGTACTGTTCTTCCACAAATTTCTCAAAATGCCAATTCTCTTCCAAATTTCTGAACAGTAGTTTTGAAAACTCCATGAAAGAGGCTCTAAAAACAAACCTCTTTGTCATTCTCACTTATAGCCACATCTCCGCTGCTACTGTGAATACATTATCTCGTTAAAAATGTTTAATAGAAACTTAATTTTTATTAGAGGCATCGTGCTTTACAATACTGTTTATGGGAGGGTTTCACAAATACAATGTCTCATATCTCCCCCAGAGGGTCCACTTCTCTCCACCATTGTCTTTAATAAACTTCAGTTCTATAAGACCAGTTCTCAGGTTTTGTTGTCTTTGACCATTTGTTATTCCATTACTATGTATATTTCTTTATATCCCACGTGCCAGAGAGATTACACTGTGTATCTGTCCTTCTGGCTGACTTCACTCAGCATGATACCCTCCAGTTCCATCCACGTAGTGACAAATTACATGATTTCATTTGTTTTTAGATTGATGGTGTGTTCCATGGTGTATATTTACATATATGACATATATCATAGTATATATATCATAGTATATATCATAGTATATATATCATATTATATATGTATGTATGTATGTGTGTGTGTATATATATATATCATAGTCTCTTTAACCAGTCATCTGTTCATGGATACTAGGGTTGTTTCCAGATCTTGCTATTAAGAGTATACCACATTGAACAGAGGACCAGAAATGTATTTTTTGAAACACGTCATCTCTTACTCTTCACGAAGGTCCAAGCCTCCCTGCTCTTATTCAGAAACATTCTATGAAATGCCAATATGTGCTTGGAGATGAAATCAAAGGAATGCTCCAAGTTTGGGCTCTGTTGACAATTTGAAATGTCAAAAGATGCATGGAGGGTGAGAAAAGGTGCATGGGGAGTGTGTGTGTTTATGTGTGTGTGTGCATGTGTGAGTGTTGTGTGCGTGAGTGTGTGTGTATGTGTGTGTGCACACACACACGCATGCCTGTGAGTCATCATCTCTTTCTACTAAAACCATCTTGGTTTTTTGTTCACTGAAACAAAATGGTGAGATTAAATTGCTCGTCTGGGAGCTGATATCAGGAAACAGGAAAGAAATGTACAGAAGGAAGGGGGGCTTGAGGAAAAGGAATCAGTCTAGAGACGTTTCTGAAGAATTGTGGCTCAATTCCACCAGGAATGTGGAAGACCATGTTACACAAATTCTCCATAGTGGAGAAATTTTACAAAACAACATCAGGTATCAGCTGATCAAGGCCACCAGTACAATGTTCATATTTTCAGTCTGATTTTTATGTACAGGACCCACCCCCACCCCAAAGGTGAGGTGGAGAGAGGGAAGCTCCTCCTGGGAGTGTGGGCTGGACAGTTCCATACCTGTCCTTTCTCTGCTTTGAAACTGCGGGGAGTCTATGTGCTGTCATAGAACACAGGGCCTTATATATGCAAGTCATGTGCTTTCTCACTTGAACTCCATCTCCAACCTTGGTCTTACTTTAAATGCCTTTCACTAGTCACACTTAATTTTGTCTTTTTTATGTACCGACTCATAAATCCCATAAATAGCATAGAGTCATCTGAGCTCGAAGCCAGAGAGATAATACAAAGGGTAGGGCACTTGCCTTGCACTTGACTGACCCAGATTCAATCCCCAGCACCCCATATGGTCCCCAGTCCTTGCCAGGAGTGATCTGTGAACACAGAGCCAGGGGTGAGCTCTGAGCATCACCAGGTGTGGCCCAAACACTGAAAACAAGCAAACAAAATGAATCCTAAAAGCTGGAGCCCTTTCTCCACTTCCCACCTGGCTCTGCATGGCTGCTCCAATACTATAGACAGGTTGGTTGTTTCCTTTTGCTCAACGTTGCTTGTTGCTTATTAGACAAGAATGGAATAATAATTACGGTCCAGGGGATATCTTGGTGCAAAAAGTGCCAACTCTGTAAGCATGTGACTACAAGTTTGTTCCTTGATGCTGTGTACTGTCCTGACATCTCCATTTTTGGGGTCTCTTGAGCCACAACAAAGATCATTGTGTGAGCTCCAGTGCTCCACAACAGGGGTGTGGCGCACCACAGCTAAAGAGTACAACCTTTTGCCAACTCTCTTGAGCACTCTAATTTATGACCAGGAGTGCAACCCCTGGCAAGCATTATAGTGACAATATGCAGAAGCACTGTGTTAAGTAGAGTGGCCCCTGGGAAACACCACTGCCCGGCATGCCAGCACCACAACCAAGTGTGTGTTTGTGAGAAACTTCCTCTCAGTGCAAAGCTGGGTGAACAGAGGGTGGGGAGGGTGGGAATCACCAAACTTGCCCAAATTTAACCCTAATCATTAGCTCTGCTTGATGATCCTTGTTTGACTGTACTGTGACCCTAGCCTCTGGCCTTTCCTGGTCCTGCCATTCTTCCTTTGTTCTCTGTATCCCAGCCGTGTTTGCCTTTTCATTTTTCCTCCTTTCCCTTCCCTTTGTTGCTGTTGTGGTGGTTGCATTGACGGTGGTTGCAGACCCAAGTGATTGTGGTGTTCACATACTTCATTGTAGCATTTGACAGTGGTTGCATGCCTGGCCTCAAGGCTGGCTGCCTCAGTTTTTAATTGAGAGCTTACACAATTCTGCCTGTAGTAGGCCAGAGAGCACACCTTGTTTTTGGTACTAGGGGTTCCAAACAGCAGAGGTTCCAGAATCATGGTAGGTATATGTGGGCAGCACCCGGCATCAAATTTAATCTCAAACTAGCAAAGTAGGCACTTTTTCCACTGAATATGCTCAGTGGAACTTTCTTTCAACTTTAGAATCTGC
The DNA here is from genome assembly GCA_021461705.1 of Cryptotis parvus. NCBI lineage: Eukaryota > Metazoa > Chordata > Mammalia > Eulipotyphla > Soricidae > Cryptotis > Cryptotis parvus. The sequence goes on from JAJIBD010004167.1 coordinate 16,950, forward strand.
ATGTCCCTTTCTACCAGGGCCTATGCACATGCTCTTCCCCTTTTGTGAAAACATCTCTCTGCTTGTCATGTTCTCACTCTCCTGCCTCATTCTCTCAGTTTGAATGGCAGTTAGTTAAACCTTGTCTAGCCAGACCGCTCTCATCTAGACCCCATTTCCTATCTGTGGGTCAGGTACCTTGTACATTCTTTAGTAGCAATTTGTTATATTCCTCATAGTGCTAATCACAGTTATAGCTGGTCAATTAATTGCATGCTTATTTTGAGTATCTGCCAACCCAACAGGTTGTGAATTGTGTGGAAATCTGCATTGTTCACCCAGGTGTCCCTAAGGTCTAGTATGATGCCTGGCATATTGTAGACATTCATCAATTGGTACAAACAGTTAATGTGTAGAAAAGAAAGCAACGAACGCTTTTCAGAGCCAAAGACTTTGTATTTCTCCTCCATAAAGTCCTCCGCTCTTCTCATTTAGAGGAGCTATTTTTGAAAACAACTGCATCCAAATAACACCATGAAGGATCCCTGGGCAAGCAACTGAAAAGAGTTCTGTGTAAATAAAAAAGGAAAAGCTCAAAATCCTTCATCTCTAAACAAAGCACCATCTTATTTATCGTTTGTGAATTACATTCTTGGGGCCTTCATAATAATGCTGGCAGCGAGCAAGTGTAGAAATAAATTGATTTTGTGAACTTGTTAAACTTGTGCTCAAACCTGTGTTTACTCCTAAATTTAAGGGGAACTGCATATGGCACTAATAGAAGGGAGAGGGCAGAGTGATAGCTTGGTGCTCTGGAAGTGGAGGGGACAGGTGTGAAAGCTGATTATTACTCAGAAGAAGCAATTTCAACAAAGACATAAGGTATACAAATGGGAAGAGAATTTTATTGCACTTAATTTTTATTAGACTAAACACTTGAACAACTGCTATTTGCTAGACTATAAGAGTTTTAAAATTCTCCTTTCTCTCTAATGGGTCCCAAAGAGAAATGGATCAAACTTGCTTCATAGCAAACATTCAGCTGCAGATTTGGGGAATAATAAAAGCTCTTGCCTTGCTATTTAATTATTCACTTGACTGCTAGAAAGATTTAGCAACCAAAATGGACTTGTAAATCAGAGATGATATTACTTGTTTGTTTTTAAAGGCAGTCACTTGATTCCAGAACAAACTAGTTCTGGAATGCATTTTATTATAATTGGGTCAGGTACCTTGTACATTCTTTGTATGTACCAGTATGCATTTTATTATAACTGGAGTGATTAGACAATTAAGTAAAAATTATAAAAAAGATAATTAGCAGTTATAAATTCACTTTGTCTTTGGCAGCTTGAACGTGCTTTTTGTGACAAATAATTGTATTTTTGAAACTTCTACACTGAACACCCAGAGTGAATAATTGCGTAAAAGGAAATAAGGAGACATTTATAAATATAGTATTATTTTTCTATTCAGTGATTCCATTTTCTGTAATAAGAATTTGATGTATTTTTTAATTTTAGAACTACTTCAAAATATATATGCATCACTACAGGGGACTTGTATTAAAAGAAAATTCTAATGTATCATCAATTTATGGCAAAACTTTACAATATTGTCATTAATTATAGATGGAGCACTTTTCTGGTGACATATTCTTATTTGACATCTGGCAGGGCCTACATTGATTTATTCCCTTTCTCTTTTAAATGGCATTCCAGTCCCTGGAGTCATTTCAAAGGGAAATCAAGCAACATAAAGAGACACCTACATCAATGAAGAATACTCTAGAACACGCTTCTCAATGGGGAATGTGGATTGACTAATTCAACTCAAATGAGGGCTGACTCTTCTGTGGCCTCTGAAGGAAGTGATCCATTTACCGCCAGATTAGCAAAGCCCTTCCTTGGCTTCCTATCAGCTCCCTTATCTGCAAGAAGCATTTGCAATGTTGCTATGATAAGGCATTTCCTGAACATACACACACAATTGTACAATACAGTGTTATAGTTATACAGTGACTGCTTTTCTTTGGCTCCTCCCAGACACTTAGAAGTATATTTATCTATTTCATTTTTAATCGCCCCCTTCATTGTTACAGAAGCCATACTTAGGAGAAAAATGAGGAGCCTGGGGCCAGGGAGATAGCTCAAGGCTTTGAAACACACGCTATGCATTCAAGAAGGACCAGGTTTGATCCTGGAGATTTATGTACCCTCTCTCCCCAACCAGAACCCCCATGTATGGTGGCCTTTAGCACCACTGGATCCAAGCCACTATCCATCAGGCCTGGTACTGCTGGGTCCAACATTAGCAGAAATGGCCCTGGGCTTTTCAAGATGTCTGGGGAGGTACCCCCAAACTAGAAAGCCCAAATAAGCAAACAAACTTTGCTTCCTATCAGCCAGCATCACCAGGCTTTATATCCAGTGCAGATATATCTAGATTTCTGTTTTAATATGTATATATACTTGAAAATACATGTATTTTCTTTACTAATGTGAGATTATACTCCTTACACTCTAAAGAAGTAAATGATTTTTCAGACCCCTCCCCAAAATCTTATGACTGGCTAAACCAAGTTTAAAATTTTCCAATCAAGTTAAAAATATCCTTCTTGTTTTTTTTTCTATCCAAGAATCTTATCATGATACATATCAGCCTGCTAGCACTTTTGCTTCTGATCATTCTGTCATGAACCTCTTTAATAACAGCTCATGACAAACCCACAGCTCTGGTCCTCCTGTGTGATGTCCCATTTACGTTTGCTAATTCCTGCACTGTTAAATTGGAGAGCAGATTCTTAGCCTCCTGTAGCTCCCACAAATTAGAAATTTGATTTAATGTGTCTATGGACTCCTGAGAAAGCTATCATGAGCATATATTATAGGAGCCAGACTCCATCCAATATGGTGACTACCAGACACATATGGCTATTTAAACTTAAGCTCAAATTAAGTAAAAGTGGAACTAAGTTCCCAAGCTGCTCTAACCACATTTCAATCATTCAGTAGCCACATGTTTCTAGCTACCACTTGGAAAGTATAGACCTGGATCATTTTTCTCAGCATGGAAAGTTCTACTAGGCTTGTAAGCTAGAAACCAAAACCATTTCTCCATCTGTTGCATCTGAGCTTGATTGTGTGACTTGATTGGCTGATAAGACACAGTAAACATGTTGTAAATAGGACTTGAAAAAATTTGTGTGCACTGAGGTTGCTCCCTTTAGCTACTGAATGGGTGCAGTAGCTACTGAGGCCAACAGGTAAAGAGTGGGGCCTACTAGACTGAGGGAGTTGCCCCCGGACAGCTACTTCTGCTAAGCCTTCAGACCAGTGAATGAGGCATGAGGCTCTCTTGGGTCCTCCTGAAAGACCACCTAGGGAGGGCCCCTCCAACCAATCAGCCAATTCAGCTGTACAGTGGATATGAGAATAAGGTCACCCAAGGGCTATCAGTTACAGCTGAAACACAAGTTAAGCACAAAGACCAGCAAAGAACCTCAGAACCAACCCACTGACACTAAGAAACAATTAGTTTCTTGATGTCAAACACAGCTCTAGTTTTGTTGCTCTGGTAACTCTAAAAACAGCCTCTAGAGTTAACCTTAAACAAATGCACAACAGGTGTGCGGTGTGTGTGTGGGGGCGAGGGGTGGTCCCTATATCAGTAAGCAATCAGATACCAACAGAGCATCTGAGAATACTATTCAGCTGTTCAACTCTGACTCTCTGGGCCCACAGAAAGTATGCATTCTGTCCAAGAACTCGATCTCCCAAGACAGTCAGACGTCTACCTATAATGCCAGTTCTAATCCTAGAATATTAATTGTGCTTCTGACCAACTGGCTACTTTCTAGATTACCAGTTTACTGAAGGATGTAACTCTAGGACAGTGAGATGGGGAGATCTATAGGATGGGTAAGGTAAGGAG
>JAJIBD010004168.1:0-53315 GCA_021461705.1 Cryptotis parvus
AAAGAGGGCTGGTAGACATATACAGGACATTTCATCCCCAAAAAAGCTGAATACACTTTCTTCTCCAGTGCACATGGAACATACTCCAAAATAGATCACATGCTGAGCCATAAATCATACCTCCATAAAATCAAGAAGATAGAAATTGTGCCAACTATTTTTTCAGACCATGATGCACTGAAAATAGAAGTCAATTGTACACAAAAACGGAGACCAATACAAGTACCTGGAAACTAAACAGCTCACTGCTGAACAACCAGCAAGTCATAAAAAGAAATCAAAGAGGAAATCCAAAGATTCCTTGAAATAAATGAGACTGAAGACACGAATTACCAGAACTTGTGGGATACAGCAAAAGCAGTGTTAAGAGGCAAGTTCATAGCTCTTCAGGCATTCATCAGAAAAGAAGAAAAGGCCATCATAAACAGTCTGACTTCCCAACTTAAGATCTTAGAGAGTGATCAACAAAAGGAGCCCAACCCAAGCAGAAAGAAAGAAATAATAAAACTTAGAGCAGAAATCAATGAGATGGAATGTCAAAAAAACAATCCAGAAGATCAACGAAACCAAAAGCTGGTTCTTTGAAAAAAATAAACAAGATTGACAAACCACTTGCAAGACTTGTAAGAAAAGGAAAAGAGAGAACCCAAATAAATAGAATCAGAAATGAAAACGGAGACATCACAACTGAAAACACAGAAATTCAAAAGATCATCAGAGATTACTATGAGAGCCTGTATGCCACGGAAACAAGAGAACCTAGAAGAAATGGACAAATTCCTGAATTCCTATAGCTTCCCAAGTCTGCAACAAGAAGATTTGGAATACCTCAACAAACCTATCTCCATCGAGAATAGAATGGGTAATCAAAAGTCTCCCCCAAACACAAAAGCCCAGGCCCAGATGGATTCACCAGTGAATTCTACAAAACCTTTAAAGAGGACCTACTACCAATTCTTTTTAAGCTCTTCCGGCAAATTGAAGAAACAGAAATACTCCCAAATAGCTTTTACGAGGCACATATCACCCTGATACCCAAAGCAGACAAAGATGTCACAAAAAAAGGAAAACTACAGACCAATCTCCCTGATGAATACAGATGCTAAGATCTTCAACAAAATACTAGCAAATAGAATCCAAAGAGTCATCAAAAAGATTGTACACCATGACCAAGTGGGATTCCATCCCGGGAATGCAAGGATGGTTCAACATCCGCAAGTCAATCAACATAATACATCCATATCAACAAAAAGAAAAATAAAAACCATATGATCATATCAATAGATGCAGAGAAGGCATTTGACAAGATTCAACACCCGTTCATGATGAAAGCTCTCCGTAAAATGGGGATTGAAGGAACCTTCCTCAAGATAATCCAGGCCATCTACTACAAGCCCACAGCGAGCATCATTCTCAATGGGGAAAAACTGAAAGCCTTCCCCTTAAGATCCAGGGACAAGACAAGGCTGCCCGCTCTCACCACTTCTATTCAATATAGTACTGGAAGTACTTGCCATAGCAATCAGGGGAAGAAAAAAACATTAAGGGCATCCAGATAGGAAGGGAAGAAGCCAAGTTATCACTATTTGCAGATGACATGATATTATACCTGGAAAACCCAAAACTCTCTACCAAGAGGCTCCTAGAAATAATACATTCTTATAGTAGAGTAGCAGGGTACAAAATCAATACCCAAAAGTCAATGGCCTTCCTATATGCAAACAGCGAAAAGAGAAGAAAGGGACATTAAAGAAACTATCCCATTCACAATTGCACCGCAGAAAATCAAATACCTAGGAATCAGTTTGACAAAGAATGTAAAGGATCTCTACAAAGAAAACTACAAAACTTTACTTCAGGAAATAAAAGAAGACCTGAGGAAATGGAGACACATTCCCTGCTCATGGATTGGAAGGATTAACATTATCAAAATGGTAATACTCCCTAGAGCTTTATACAGATTTAATGCGGTCCCTATAAAGATACCCCATGATGTTCTTCAAAGAAATTGAACAAACACTCCTGAAATTTGTATGGAATAATAAAACCCCACGAATAGCTAAAGCAATCCTTGGGAAAAAGAAGATGGGAGGTATCAATTTCCCCAACCTCAAGCTCTACTACAGAGCAGTTGTAATTAAGACAGTGTGGTATTGGTATAGAGACAGACCCGTAGACCTATGGAATAGAACTGAGTATCCTGAAACGCACTCACAAATATACAACCACTTAATCTTCGATAAAGGAGCAAAAAATATTAAGTGGAACAAAGAAAGCCTCTTCAACAAATGGTGCTGGGAAAACTGGGCAGCTACATGTAAAAAAATGAACTTAGACCTCCTTCTAACGCCATGCACAAAAAGTCAGATCAAAATGGATTCTAGATCTCGATATCAGACATGAATCTATAAGGTACATCGAAGAAAACATAGGGAGAAACGCTCTATGACATCGAAACGAAAAGTATCTTTAAAGACGACACACCACTGACCAAGCAAATGGAAGCAATGATAAACAAATGGGATTATATAAAATTGAAAAGCTTCTGCACCTCAAAAGAAACGGTGACCAAGATACAAAGACAATCCACAGAGTGGGAAAGGATATTCACCCAATACCCATCTGACAAGGGGTTAATATCCAGGATATATCAGGCACTGGTAGCACTCCACAAGAAGAAAACAGCCAACCCCCATCAAAAAATGGGGAGAAGAAATGAACAGAAGCTTCCAAAAAAGAAGAAATTCGAATGGCCAAAAGGCATATGAAAAAGTGCTCTTCATCTTTGATCATCAGGGAGATGCAAATCAAAACAACAATGAGGTACCATCTCACCCCCACAGAGACTGGCACACATCCAAAACAGCAAGAACAACCGGTGCTGGCGTGGATGTGGGGGAAAAAGGGACTCTCATCCACTGCTGGTGGGAGTGCCGACTGGTCCAGCCCTTTTGGAAAACAATATGGACATTCCTCCGAAAGCTAGATATTGAGCTCCCATTTGATCCAGCAATAGCACTCCTGGGAATATACCCTAGAGACCGAAAAACACATAGCAGAAACACTATCTGTACTTCTTTATTCATCTCTGCGCTATTCACTATAGCTAGAATCTGGAAACAACCTAAATGCCCGAGAACAGAGGACTGGCTAAAGAAACTGTGGTTCATCTACACTATGGAATACTATGCGGCTGTCAGAAAGGATGAAATTATGAAATTTACCTGCAAATGGATGGACATGGAGTCTATCATGCTGAGTGAAATTAGTCAGAAGGAAAAGGACAGATATAGAATGACTGCATTCATTAATAGGATATAGATACCAGTGTTTTAATAAATATGGGAAATTGTAATGGCAGATTAAAACTCACCACTGAATATACACAAAGAGACTTAAGTGATTAACTCTAACTATCTGCAGGGCTAGCCACAATGTGTAAAATAAGAGAGGAGAGAGATGCAGAGACAGAGAGAAATAGAGAGAGAAGAGAGAGGAAACTGGGTTACCTGCTATTAAGGCGGGTGGGGGGATGGGAGGGGAGGGGGGTACATTGGTGGTGGAAATGGGGCACTGGTGGAGGGATGGGTGCTGGAATACTGTATTACCAAGAACCAATTATGAACACCTTTGTAATTGTATGTTTCACGGTGGTATAATAAAAAATTAAAAAAAAAAAAAAAAAGTGTAGTCCAAGTAAATTAGGAATTACTCACTTCCTTTATATTGTCCAGTGTAACATTTCTTGAAATACGTTGACTGAGTAAGTGAATTGAACAACAGAACTAATACTGTATACTACACTCCCATGCCCCTCAGCCCTATTTGATATTAAGAAAGAAAATTGTCAAATGCTATCATGACAAAATCCTGGTAATTTTTAGAAAACCTCAAGAGGTATGGAGAGATAGTACAGTAGACAGAGTTCTCACCTGGCATGTCCCTTAATGCAAGTTCCAGGGTTCTATCCCTGGTATCCTATAGGGTTTCCTCCCAGCCCACCAGGAATGATCCCTGAGTGCAGAGAGTGGAGTAAGTTCTGAGAACCACTGGGTTTGACCCAAAATCCCAAAGCAAACCGACCTCAAGGAGAGTGAAATAGAGTCCGTGGGATACAGACATGACTTCCAGTATCACAGAGGTTCCTCCAGTGTTCCTGGGGGAAGGAGAGAAGCTGAACAACTGATAAAGTAAGAATATACATGCAGACATAGGAATTGGAGGTGGGCCCATCCATCTTCTTGGCCAGTTTGCTTCCCGAGCCCTCTTTGAGTTGAGTTTCAGCATCTTTCTGGCACAGTGCAGTACATGGGGCCTCACCTGGTGCTCACAAAGGGAGAGAGGAAGATTTTGCACATCCAGGACATGGTTTGATTATTGCATTTTGCCAAAATCAATTCAATCTTGTCACAGAGGAAGCTCAGTGATCACTATTCCTAACATGTTCCTTGGCAGAAGTAAGAGCAGCCAGGAAGAGAAATTTAAAAAAATGAAGTGGGGGGAAAGAGCTCTGCATTGGCAAAGAACATGAAGGGTCATCAGAGACAGAGTGTAGGGAAAGGGAGAGTTAATGATGGTTACAGCCATGAAATGGGGAAGCCATGAAAAAATGGGGAAATGCAATGACAGTCACCAGGGTGCAGTTAATGCCTCTGACTGAGACACTTACAAATAGCTCAACTAGCTACTGCACACATCTTCCTACAATATAAAAAGCAATCACGTACTGTATCCCCAAACCATTAAAATAGGCATTGTAACTCCCCAGCAATGCTTGGGGTCTCCAGCACTCCTACCTGTGATATGTGGGCCTGATGTTGTCTTGAGGCCCTTCCATGCACCTGCCAACACGTTTATCCCCTTTCCTTTTTCCCAGCCATTCTCACAGTCTGAGATGCAGGTAAGGCCGTTTGGAAGCTAACATTTTTTAACCCACCTGATGGACATTCACTGTGGAGCTGAGGAGAATTAGCTCTGGAATGCCCAATGGCCTCAGAGACATGGTTGCTGTTACCAATGGTCTTTCACAGGTGGTGTGACTGTGATGCAGACAGGGTTATTCGCTTGCTCAGGGTCCCCATTGACACTGAGGATGATGCCCAGCTATCTGAGCCTTCCTTAAAATACCGTTGTGGGGACAAGATGCCTCTCTTAGAACTCCCAAACACCTCATATTTTGCACCTTCCTATCAGGCTCTGATGTTCCTGTGAGCAAGTAAGAAGACCCTCTTTCTTCTCTCCTTTGCTCAGGAAAGCTTTCTCGTCTATTCAGAATTTTAGACCTAATCATTTACATTTTACAAATTTGAGCTGAACTTCATCCTGAAAAATCTCTGACAAAGATCATCAGTGTCATCCATTGAGGTTTAGAGGTGGTTTATAGCAGCCTTAAGCCTGCAGTCCAGGTTAGGGGATGGAGTTAGAATGGCCCCTACCCCACACCAGTGCAAACCTACTTCTGATTTGTAATTTTCAATGTCTTCCCTTCTCAAAATAAGAACAGGAGCAAATATATATCCAAGTTAGCACCGTGGAAAGGAATAACTGGAATAACTGGAGTTGGGCAGTCTTTTTTCCTTCCTAAATCACTTTTTATTAGGACAGCTCCTGAAATCCATTTCTGTTAAAATTTACTGCTGTGGAGAAACAAGATACAGCAATTACTGTAGAGAGAAGTCATCTTGAATCCTGAGGATAATGCAGGATATTTAGAGCCCTGGACCATCACAATTTGGTTACACCAAAGTGTCTTGTCTAAAAGATTAATGAAGGCTCTGTTTATCGATAGAGCACTTAGGGGGCTCACTTTCCCCCAGGCTTAATCTCCAAGGCAGCAGCCCCTCATCCTGCGGTTTTGTATTTCCTCTACAAGTTTCATTTCCTTGCCTTTTCAATTTTACTTTGTGAGTGTCTAAGTTAATTTTCATTGCTTCCTTTGTCTTCCCCACCACAACTTCTCCAACCCCCACCCCCAGTTTAAATCTCAATTTTATGATCTGTCTCTTGCCACCATCCACTGGAGCATTACTTAGTAACTAACATTTTTTTCCTTCTTCTTCATCTCAACTTTATGGTAACAGAATATGAGACAAAAATATCTTTATTCCAAGGAGGGGTGGGTATTTCTTTGATTTCTTTCAAAGATAATATTTGCATTCTGTATAGTCTAAAATATATTTATGTCTATAATAATAGATTTAAAAGGATATCAACACCAGAATTATTAAAAGAAGAATTTTCCTATTTCAAAGCAGCAAATGTAGGAGAAATACTTTGGCGGGGATGGGGGCTTAGGGGAGGAGGTGGAAGGTTTGAGCAATGAGAAAGACTGGCTTCCCAAGGGAAGGAGAATAGTGAAAATAATCAAAATCAGGGCTGAGGAGATAATACAGTGGGTAAGACTCTAAACATCAATCAATCTCCAGTACCCCATATGGTGCCCCTGGAGCCTGCCAATAGCAGCCTTAAACCTGCAGTCTAAGGGAGGGAATAGGGTTAGAATGCTCAATAATGATTCCTGAGCACAGAGCCAGGAGTATGCCCCTAAGAATTGTTGGGCATGGCCCCCAGGCAAAATTATAAGAATCCAAGAGAACACCCAAATAGCCTTGTTCTCCATGGCATACACTCAGCACCTACCTAGTTTCAAACTCTTCCTGACCATATCTTGTATTAAACTACTGACATTTTTTTCTTATTTGGAAGCGGATTATTTTGAAAGAAAGAAACAGAAGATGATATACAAATTGGCTTCAGAGTAAGGATATTGATTAGTGGAATGACTAAGGTATCAGTGCTTTTGTTCTGCATATCTGCATAGACAAAGGCTTTGAGATTTCATATGGCAACAAAAAAAAATAGAAAAGAAAAGAATATGAAAAAAAGTAATAACCTTTTAGGTGCCAGAGAGCACTGGTTCCTGCTCAGGGAACTTGTGTTACTCAGCTCCTCTCTCTCTACACAGTTCTCTGACATGTATGTGCATGGTGCCTGGGTAACTGGTGATACATTAGAAGAAGAAAGAGCTATGGACCCCAATAGGGATAGAGCGAGTAGGACCAGGCACATGCTCATGGCAATTTCAAAACACCAGATCCGTCCATGAGTTCCGGTGGGGCGGTGGGAGGAGGCGACAAGTGAGGGGAATGAAGAAAAGTTGGATTTCAAGCTTGTCTGGATTTATTCTCCAACCTTGGTTGGCACTTCGACCTAAACTACATTAGAAATAATTTTCTTTCCAAAGGAATTGTTTCTCTGGAAGATGAGAGATTCCTTTTCCTTCCAGGGTGAACCAGCCGGTCTCCACTCAGCACGTGGTATGGAACACGTGGTGGGTCGTTTCTCTGTGTTGGAAAGTCTGGGCTCTTCTTAGACCTTTGATGCCTCCAACTTTCTGCTGACTTCTCTTTATGATAATTAGATTCTTCCGACTATTTTTATATGGAAATTTTAGTCTCAGCAGTACAATTCCATTTCCATGGCAATGAGTAGTCATGTGTCATGACAAGGAATACAAAAAAATTGCCCCCCAAAGCACATAGTGCAACAATTGAGATATTTTTGTTTCATCTCTTATTCTAAAAGCCAAGACCGAATCTCTATATATATCCTCGTTAGCCATATGTATATTAAGTTTCTTGCTATACACAGTATGAAAGCTTCACACTTTTCCCCTTATAATTTCACGTTTCTTTGTAGGTATTAACATTTAGAAAACACTTACAACAATAGGGTCAATTGATTGTAAGATAGATGGTGAAAATAAGCCCCCAAATTCAATAAATGATTCTGATAATATTTTACTATTACTGCTGTTCTTTGGTTTGAGGGCCACACCCATTGTAGTCCTGCTCTGCAGTTGGGGATCACTCTGGAAGGGCTTTGGGGAACCCTATAAGGTACCAGACACAATCCAGGCCAGTTGTGTCTAAGGCAAGTAGTAGTATCTCCCCTGCTCCTTAGTGATTACTTTTATCTGGATTATACTAAAGTAGTTTTAATTTTAGGAGTATTGGCACATTTCAGTAGATTCAGCTCAGTTTCTATCCTGGACACATTATAGTGAGGAGTTAGATTGTGTTCCCTTGATGGACCTCATGTCTGAATTTCCCCTTTCTCTGTCTGCATTGTTTGTTCTTATACCTGTGATGTGATTCCGCTCCACCTTTTGGTTGTTGCTGTCTATCATCATGCAGAACTTGCAACACTGCCTTCTTCACCTTCCCCAGAAATGTGGGCCACACCCATTGCTACTTTATGGTACTAATGAATTTACACTGAAGGCTTTCACTCGCAGGATCATACTTTGCACACTGACTGCCAGCTCTTTGTTGGCAGGAAATTGGCTCTTCAATCATTGCATTCTTAGAAACCAGCATAGTCCCATAGTCATGGCATCCAGTGATACTTATACATGTATTTCCAGAACTGACTTGGATTTCAAATCTCCGTTTTCTTGTCGCTTGCACAGCATGGTATTTTGGAATCTTGCTGCTTAGCCTACAGAGGCAGACTTTGGGGTTGCTGGATGCTGGGGGTTTACTCTAAGAAAAGCAGTTGCAGGAAAGGCAACGGACGAGCTTTTCCTAAAATCCTGTTTAGTGGTTGGTGACTGGGTGGTAACTGACTTTTTGGAGGTGACACTATTGGGACAACCCAGAAAAAAAAAGTTGTGGGTAACCAAGAGACTCTACCCACTTCTTCAGTAAAGCTATGGTGTTTCCCAGTGTTTCCCCCAGACGATGGGATTTCCTGGGGAAGGAATGAAGGAGAACCTGGTCGCCAGATTCCTCTGTGGGATTTCAGGCAAAGACTGATGGAAAGAAGTCTGGAGTAGGCATAGAAAGGAAGTGGAATGGGGAATTTGAAGAAACTCAGTGTTTTGTGTGTGTGTGTGTGTGTGTGTGTGTGTGAAAAGAGAGAGAGAAAGAGAAAGAAAGAGAGAGAGGAGAAGAGATAAACACTGGAAAATACACAGACCATTTATTTTTTTTTCCATAAGGAAAAAGCTCCTTAGTGACCTGTAGATGAAAACTTCACTTCCAAAATCTCTTGGCTTTCACACGGGCACAGTGATACAGAGGCATTGTGTAGTGTGAGTGTTGGCACTTCGCAGATGAAGGACAGCAACTTGGAGAGGGTGTTAGACAGGCCATGGTGACTCCACAGGTCTTCCCACTAATGACAGTACCAGAATTATGTGGCCATGGAGTCACCCTGCAAAGTCCCATTTATTCTCTCCAGCAGAACAGGAGGTGCTATTGCAGCCATACTCACTCAAGGGGAACAGAGTGTTTGCTTCTTTCCTCAATGTCACGCAGGAGTGGTGGCAGGAACTGTGTCTCCCTAGTTCCTATGGCCCAGCCTTAGTCACTCCACAGCTTTCGAGCTTGTGGGTCTTTTATTTTAATTTTTCTCTTGGGCGGGTCTCTGCAAGGACCCACCCTGCAGAGACCCGCCCTTCAGAGGAGAGTATTTCAAGCCCAGGAATGCTTGAGCCACAGACACAGATACACCCGGCAGAGCAGAAACCAGCTTTCCCCATTGAACCCCCTGCATTTCATGGACCACAAGAGCAACTTCCAACCCGAGTCCACCATCCCGATGGAGCCTTGGAAGAGCCCAGAGAAACCCCCACACCTTGCTGGCAGCGATCTTCACCATCCACACTCTGCAGCTCGTAAGATCTCCACCCAACAGATAATCCAGTCTCCAGCCGGGCTTGTCAGAAACCCAGCCTACAAGGACCCACCCTGCAGAGACCCACCCTTCAGAGGAGAGAGTATTTCAAGCCCAGGAATGCTTGAGCCACAGACACAGATACACCCAGCAGAGCAGAAACCAGCTTTCCCCATTGCGCGCAGATGCTGCGCCGCCGCCATTTACCTCCAAATTACCGTGAATATTCTACCCACCCCTCTGAGAGAGCCCAACAAAGTAATGAGACTATAGCACCCGCACGACAGAGCCTTGCAAGCTGTCTGATGCGTGTTCAACATGCCAAAACCAGTAACAAAAATATTTATTTTCCTGACCCCAAAAGAGCCCTTAATACGCAGCAGTAAGAAAGGCGAACAAGCAGTGCCTGATAAAATTTCACGGCCATCCTAGGCTGCCAAAACGAAGAAGGACTAAAATGACCTGTACTTTCAATGCACATACGCTGGCATGGGAAGCATATAATGAGGATCTGATGGTGCAAGCACAAAAGATCAAGTACGACATCATTGGTCTGAGACGAGGAGGTGTCAGTCACATCTTGCTGTATTTGACACCAGAGAAGAATTGTTCCTTGGAACATGTAATGAAAGAGGCATCGGTGGCATTGGTGTCCTTGTCAATATGAACATGACCATCAACATTGATTCATTTGAATGCCTAACAAACCTATAGGAGGATTACGCTTGAAGAGATGTGGCCCACTGCCAGCAATTTCTACCTTCATTGTCTATGCACCAACATCCACATACAAAGAAGATGAAACTGAGAAATTCTACATGGAACTGGAGGAATTCTATAAAAAAGATCACACCTTCTACAAGATCATAGTCAGTGATTTTAATGCCAAGATAGGACTGAGAAGATCGGCTGAAGAACTCCACATCGGGACCCATGGCCTAGAATGGAACGAATATGGTGAGAGACTGTCTAAGTTAATCATGTCCACCAAGACCATTCATGGGAACTCACAGTTCCAGAAGGCTGAAGTGAAACGTCGGACATGGGAATCTCCTGGTGGACAATTCCACAATGAAATTGACCACATCATCTTCAATCGATGGTTTTGTTTGACCGATGTTGCTGTCATCCCCAAATTCCAAACAGGATCGGACCACCATCTCCTTCGTGCAAAAATTCTACTTCCTGCAATGGGGAGAAAAGGCTGCAAAGTTTAAGAAGAGAGCTCCCCAAAACGACCACCAACTGGGAACTCTTTGGCACCATTGCAGCAACATGGGAAGATACCACCATTGACAACATCGATGAAGAATACAACCGACTGGTTCAGCACCTCCATGATTGTGCAAAGAATGCCGGAGAGAGAGAAAGACAAAAGGATGCCTGTCTTCAGAAACTCTTGAGCTCATTCGCCAGCGTGGCAAGGCGTGAGCCTCAGGAGACCAAATGCTAACGTCCAAGCTTGCTAAACTGTGCAGAGAAGCGGTAAAAGAAGACCTCAAAGACAGAAGAGCAGAAAGACTGGAAGATGCAGCAGAAGCCGGGAAAAGCATTCGCACTGCCCGCCTGTCATTCGCCAACTATAAGACCAAGATGACTGCCCTCCGACGCCCTGATGGATCTATCACATCTTCCAGAAAGACAATGGAGAAGATTATCCATGCTTCTACTCAGATCTCTTTGATAGCCACATCCACCTGCTCACATACCAAATTCCACAGGGTGGATATGTCATTCCCAACGTTCTCCCTTTTGAAATCCGACATGCCATTTCATCGGTAAAGAAGGGAACAGCACCAGGCCCAGACAAAGTCAGACCCAAACACCTGAAGAATCTGCCGTTGGTACTCATCAATACACTGGCTCGACTCTTCACACGCTACCTGTCCTAATGCAAGGTACCCTCCCAATGGAAAACCAGCAGGACAGTTCTACTGTTCAAGAAGGGAGACATTCACGACATCGCCAACTATCACCCCATCTGCATGTTGTCCGTCATCCACAAGCTGTTTACACGAGTCATCCTTAACAGAATTGGCAGAACACTAGATGAAGGACAACCATGTGAGCAAGCTGGCTTCCGGAAAGGATTCAGCACAATTGACCACATCCACACAGTAACCAAGCTCATTGACTTTTGTAGGGAGTACAAGATGCCGCTCTGTCTCACATTCATTGATTTACAGAAAGCCTTTGATTCTGTGGAGACTGAAGCAGTCATCAAAGCCCTAGCCAAACAGGGGTGTTCAAACCCAATACATCAAGATCCTTCATGAGCTGTATTATGGATTCACCACCAGGATCTCACCACCATTCTACAAAGAAGTGATCATTGACGTCAAAAGAGGGGTTTCTATAGGGTGATGCCATTTCACCAAAACTCTTCAGCGCCACCCTCAAGAACATCATGCAACAATTAGAATGGGAAGGAATTGGGAGTGAAGATAGATGGTCAGCACTACACCACCTCCGCTTCGCTGATGACATCGTTCTAATAACACCAAACATTAGCCAAGCGGCACAAATTCTGGCTGACTTCGACCGAGAATGTGAAAAGATAGGTCTACAGCTGAATCTAAAGAAAACTATGTTTATGAAAAATGAACTAGTTCCAGAGGCCCCATTCACTCTCAATGGACAAACATCTCTGAATGCAGCAGCTATGTGTACCTAGGTCAAGAAATCAACCTGATGAATGACCTAAAACCTGAGCTGCGCAGGAGGAAGAGAGCGGCATGGAATACCTTCAAAGGCATCGAAGAAATAGCTAAAAGGACAAAGAACCTCTGGCTCTGGGCACATCTCTTTGACTCCACCATTCTCCCTGCATTAACATACGCCTCAGAGACCTGGGCCCTATGAAATCAGGATGAGAATGTTATTCAGGTCTCCCAGAGAGGAATCGAAAGAGCTATGCTTGGAATATCACGCCTCACTCAAGTGAGAGTGGAATCCAGAGTTCTGACCTCCATCGCTATTCCAGAATCAGGGATGCTGTCTCGTTTGCCAAGGCATCAAAAATCAGATGGGCTGGATATGTAATACAATTTGGAGACAACCACTGGACTAGAGCCGTTACCGACTGGATCCCACGGGATGTCAAAAGATCACGTGGCCACCCAACTACAAGATGGTCAGACTTTCTTGTCAAGACCCTAAAGGAACGGTTTGAGGCTCTTCATATTCCTGAATCAACCAGATGCCATTGGGCTACATTGGCACGTGATAAGGTCCAATGGAAATGTTACTGGCATCTGCTCAAGCATATTGATGAATAACAGGATTCAAGTGATCAAATGATCAAGTGAAGCTCTTGTTTTAGAGCCACATACCTTGCAGTGCTCAGGGCTTACTCCTGGCTCTGCACTCAGAGATAATTTTTGGAGGTGTTTGGGGAACCACATGGGATACTGTGGATCGAACCCAGCTTAGCCACTAGCAAGACAATTACCCTACCCGCTGGACTATCTCTCCACCTCCACCTTGCATCTTTAAACCCCTTTTCTCATAGATCTGCCTGAAAAAGAACTTAGCCAGAAGCCAAAAGGAAAACAGAAACAGTAAGAAGCCAGGAAGTTATTTTAGCCTCTCCCCAACTCACCCGCTAATTTGGCATTTGCTCATTCATTTTAATGTTGTCTAGGCCATAACAAAGCGGTGATGTGGTTCTAACTAAGAACAAGCTCTCACTTTCTTTTGATTCAGAAGAGGAGGCTGCCTTCTCCATCACAGGCACCTGCTCCCTCGATAGTCTGCATCACTGGTCCAGCTAGAAACCTCCTGTTCACTCACCTCCACCCTCTGCATTTCTGGAGGCTCTGGGTGTCAGCAGCCAGGCACTTATTCCTCCCTCAGCATGTGCCCCCAAACAGAGAAGGTGAGGTGTGTGGGAGGAGGGAAGGTTGGCTGGAGTTTCGACTGAGGTGGGACAGACTCCTGGATCAGGCCTTTGATGACCGTGGTGAAGCAACTGGATTTGCAAACTTGGGAAAGAAAAAAAATTATCAACTCAGCATTCCCGGACTAAAATTATTTCAGAATGATCAGTTTCTGGTTCAGTTCGGAATAATTCTGCCTTCTCCACTTCCCTCCCTTCCAAACTGATGCCCAGTTCCAAAGGAAGCAAACTAGAGGAAATTCCTTTAATTTGGACAGTTTATAAAAGCAAAAAGCCTGACATGAACGTCAGTGAATTTCTGTTTCAGAATGTTTATTTTAATGTTTCCACTCCATCTAGAAACATGGGTTAAAATTGATATCAGTGATGCAGAATTTCCTGAGTTTCTTTCATTTTATCTCTTCTTTCTATTTTTTGGGGGCAGATTGGAGCCAGCTCAGGGGCTATTCCTGGCTCTGCGCTCTGGAGACATGCTGGCAGTGCTGACCTACTCTTTAAAAGTTTATTCATTGTGATTATTTAGCTTATGTGCAGTCGCATTATTGTTGCTTATGATTCCCGCCAAACTCAAATTTTGGTGTTGGGTCATACTCAGTAGTGCTTAGGGGGGTCATTTGTAGCATAGACAGTGGCTGAGAAGGACCTGGAGTCAACCCTCTGCGAGGCAGGTGCCTGACCCACTCTATTAGCTCTCCCACCCTGAAACTCTCTGAGTTGGCATGTGAGAAGTGATTACTGTGTTACTGTGTTACTGGTGAGAAGTAACACAGTAAACCAGGTCAGTGCCCTAGGAAATGTACAATGAGTGATGGGGAGTGGTGGCTGATTTTATTATTGTTGTTTTTATTTACTATTGCTTTTGTTTTGGGGGCCATCCCAGCAGTGCTGAGGGCTTTCCCCTGGCCTGGCTCTGTGCTTGGGGCTCACTCCTGATGGGGTTCAGAAGACACTCTTTACTGTGGAGACTTGAGCACTGCTTAGTTACATGCTGAAAGCTAGTGACCCCCACCCCTGCACCCTTTTGCTATAACTTTGAGAAGACTGGGAATTTAAGCTCTTCTTAACAGCTATAAAAAGCACTACAACTCTGGGATGGGCAAGGGCAAACAATTTCAGAAAGGAAACGTGAATCCACTACCATCTGCAGAGAGGATAGACAGAGTCTGCCTCTTATCTTGCTTGTTTTATTTGTTTATATAAATAAATTTTGAGGGTGGGGCAGCAGTTGGCTGTCTCAGATTGATTCCTGAACAGATTCAGGTGTGGCGATGAAAAGAGAGAAATTGATGAGAGAAACCACCTGCTTTCTGGTGAAGAGTTGGATGCTGTGATGCCAGAAGGATATAAAGTGATAAAAAGCCTTCTGTAATGTGGGGGGTATCTAGAGGATTCATTTTACTTTAATAATCTTTGGAAACTCCTGCCACTCTTATATCTGTTTTCAAGTATATTTCAGGTTTTACCTAAAATGATAGGAATGAAAAGAAAACATTCAAGGACTTTTCAGACTATGCTTGATAAGAACTGTCTTGAGAGACGAAAATGGTTTGCTGTTTATTCATCAGCAGTCCCAGGATTAAGGTTTTAATATTTGTTATTTTATGTCTAAAAATTCAGGGAATCAATCTGAGACAGCCAACTGCTGCCCCACTCTCAAAATTTATTTATATAAACAAATAAAACAAGGAAGTATCAGAGGCAGACTCTGTTCATCCTCTCTGCAGATGGTAGTGGATTCACGTTTCCTTTCTGTGCCCAGCCACTCATGAGGCACCCGGGAGGGATGGCAGGTTCCTAGCCCTGGCCCACCATCCCAGCAGAGCCTCACAACAAGCCAGTCGACCCCCACTCCATGAGGACCTCCATTTTCCACATCCGGACTTCCCCCTCATCAGAACTCCACCCAGCAGACCAGCCTATCACAGCCCGGCTCAGCCGTGAGCGGTTCATCAATAAATGCTGGATTTTGAGATGACTACAAGAATATGCTACCCTCACGGCAGAGCCTGGCAAGCCACCCGTGTCGTATTTGATATGCCAGATACCAGTAACAATTACAGACCTCATTCCCATGACCTGATGGAATGGTTTGAGGCTCTTTATGTTCCTGGAGTAAGCAGGTGCCCTTGGGCTCTACTTGCATGAGACAGGACATATGGAGATGTTACTGGTGCCCGCTCGAGCAAATCGATGATGAACGGGAAGACAGTGATACAGTGATATTTTATGTCTAAAAATTTGTTTTTAATCATCTAAGTACCTCTGAATATTGATCTCTTTGGCTGTTCAATTTTATCATACTGTATTTTTAAAATTTGTTGTACTACCAGATGAATAAAACTTATATGCAAAGTCTTAGACCATTTTATAATCTTAATGGGATCTCAATTATTATTACATATCTACACCCAGTTTATTGTGTTATTTTGGCTTTCCAAGAGTGCCTTCATGTTGGAAAACCAAAGAACATTTTCTTTAGTAAGTTAGAAATAAAATGGTGTAGCTTTATTTGTTCTCTCCTTTTTGCATCTGATGCATCAGGTCTCAAGATCGAAAGAGGCCGAAACTGTTCACTGGGTTTTTAGACTTGGTGTGTCTGAGAGACCAGATAGACCTTCATTGTAGACACTGTCCCAGGTATTAGAGGGTTTTGAGAGCACTCTGACCTTTACCAACTGATTCCAGGAGCACTATCCACATTCTCACATTCTTTTTAGGGCAAAACCTCCCTGTTTAGACTTCAAGCCATGAAGATTTGTTTAGGCAGGACTCACATGTATGGTAAATATATTTGCATAATTAATAGGCAGGGATTGAACCAAGGGTCTCCCATATTGAGTGCTCTGACGCTGAATTCTATCCCTAGTCCCTATAGATTTTTAGGCAGCAATATAAGCCTATTTTTGTTTTAAATTTAATCGCCATGCGATGTGCCATTACAAAGCTGTTCATGATTGGGTTTCAGTCATACAGTGGTCTGGCACCCATCCCTCCACCAGTGCACATTTCCCTATACCAATAAATGCCCCATTTCCCTCCCTCCCCCATACATTCTGTCTGTCTCTGTCTCTGTCTCTCTCTCCCCCCCATTCTTTTGCATATTCTAGTTCACAATACAGACACAGAAGGATTATCATGTGTATATATATATGTATATATATATATATATATATATATATATATATATATGTCTCCAAAGCAATTTGGAGACAACCGCTGACTAGAGCCATTACCGACTGGATCCCACGGGATGTCAAAAGATCACATGGCCGCCCACCTACAAGATGGTCAGACTTCCTTGTTAAGACCCTGAAGGAACGGTTTGAGGCTCTTCATATTCCTGAATCAACCAGATGTCATTGGGCTACATTGGCATGTGATAGGGTCCAATGGAAATGTTACTGGCGCCCACTCGAGCAAATTGATGAATAACAGGATTCAAGTGATCAAGTGAAGTATATATATATATACATATATATGTATATATATATATCCCTTGATCTACTTTGAATGCTCAGTTCTATTCTAGCACTACCATTTCCAAATATTACTGTCAAACTGGTCCCTTCTCTATCTTACCTAGCCCCTGCTCCCCACATTTATATACCTATATATGTGTATAAATATATATGTATACAAATATATATCCATAAGTCATACATATACATATATACATATATAATTAAATACATACATATATATATATACATACATACACACATTAAACCCTGGGACTGTTGACGAATAGACTGCAAACCATTTTTTTCTCCAAGACAGTTATCAAGCATGGTCTGAAAAGTCCTTGAACATTTTATTTTCTTTCCTATCATTTTGGGTAAAACCTGAAATATATTTGAAAACAGCTATAAGAGTGGCAAGTAGGACTAATTTTTTCAAAGATTATTAAAGTAAAATGAATCCTCTAAATACCTCCACATTAAGAAGGATTTTTTTTATCACTTTTTATCCTTCTGGCATTATAGCATCCAACTCTTCATCAGAAAGCAGGCGGTTTCTCTCATCAATTTCTTTCTTCCATTGCCACGCCTGAATCTGTTCAGGAATCAATCTGAGACAGCCAACTGCCACCCCCAAAAAAATAAAGTAAATTTTCTATTACAACTATAAAATAAGAATTTAAATAGGTACTGTGGTATAACACTCAAAATCTATTCTAGTACTTAACTGCTTTTATAAAGCCCAGGTATGTCTGATTCAGAGACTCAGATAATTAGGATAGAGCTACCACCAGCTCTCCCTGTGCCCAGCTGATCATGAGGCGCCCAGAGAGAATGCAGGTTATAGCCCTGGCCGGCCATCCCAGCAGAGCCTGGCAAGAAGCCAGAGGAACCCTCACACCATGAAGGTCACCATTTTCAACATCCGGACTCCATAGCTTGTCAGAGCTCCACCTGGCAGAAGAGGATGATCACAAGCCCTGCTCGTCAGAGTCCCACCTCACAGCAGTCTATTTCAAACCCAGGTGTGCCTGATTCAGAGACACAGGGCAGAGCTGCCACCGGCTTTCCCTGTGCCCAGCTGATCATGAGATGCCCAGGAGGAAAGGTGGGTTCTGACCCTGGCCCACCATCCCAGCAGAGCCTTGCAAGAAGCCAGAGGAACCCCCACACAATGAGGGCCGCCATTTTCAACATCCAGACTCCCCAGCTCGTCAGAGCTCCACCCAGCAGAAAAGCCAATGTTTCCCTGTCTCAGTTATCAATAAATGCATGAGACGAGAGGTTACTACAAGAGTATTCCACCCAGACGGCAGAGCCTGGCAAGCTACCCATGTCATGTTTGATATGCCAAAGATCAGTAACAGTTATAGATCTCATTCCCATGACCTGAAGGAATGGTTTGAGGCTCTTCATGTTCCTAGAGTGAGAGATGCCCTTGGGCCATACTAGCATGTAATAGGAGGTATGGAGATGTTACTGGTGCCCGCTCAAGCAAATCAATGAACAACGGGAAGGCAAGTGATACAAGTGAATTGATATAAATAAATAAATAAACAAACAAATGGTAGTGGATTCACATTTCCTTTCTGAAATTGTTTGCCCTTGCCCATCCCAGAGTTGTAATGCTTTTTTTAAATAGCTGTTAACATAGAGCTTGAATTCCTAGTCTTCTCCAAAGAAATAGCAAAAGGGCGGGGCGGGTCACCTGGCAGTGCTCAGGGTTTACCCCCTGAATCCACGCTCAGGGATCACTCCTAGTGGAGTTTGAGAGACTAAACAGGTTTCCAGCAATCAAACCTCAGTAGGCTGTATGCAAAGCAAGCTCCTACCCACTCTACTATATCTTTGGCTCCTTTTCTGTGTTTTCTAATTTATCTTGTTATTTGATCACTAAATAACACTCGAGGTGTTGCAGGTGTGACTGTGGTGCCTTGCTGCATTGGCATTTGGCAGGCAGGGGATCTGCTTGTCTACACCCAGGGCTCTGCCCGTGGGACCTGGATAGTTGAAGGTCTGACATAGAAAAGACTGGTCCCCCTGGGATAAACCCAGAGCCATGGAAGAGCCTGGTAAGGTACCGTGGTGTATTTGATATGCCAAAAACAGTAACAATAATGAACCTCATTCCCAACGAATGGAGATGTTACTGGCGTCTGCTCGAGCAAATCGATGAACAACAGGAAGACAAGTGAAACAAGTGACACAAGTGACACAAGTGATCTATTTATTTATCTGTGTATTCATTTATTTATCTATTTACTTATTTATTTAGGTGTGAGCACACTCAGCTGTGCTCAAGGATTGTTCTTACCTCTGTGATCAGGAATTACTCTTGGTGGTGTTATGAGACAGGACCATATGAGACTCTGGAGATCAAACCCGGACCAGCTGCATGCCAGGCAAATGCCCTCCCTGCTATGCTATCTTTCTAGCCCCCTTATTTTCTAATTTACGACACAAGAAATTGCAAATGGCTATGTTAGTGCCTCTCAGCAAGTGTGAGCATTTAGAAGGAGATGGTGGATTTGCAAAGATTCTCTTTAAACAAACAGCACGTTCAGTCCATCGAAAGGCTCATAAACCATGATGTTCCTATTAAATGGATTTATCCAGGGGACTTTGCTCAGCTTGAACCTCAGCTCTTGCAAAGGCTCAGTCTGTGCAATCGGTGACTTTCCTGCTCGGAGAGGGCAGGTAAAACTTATGGCTGCTCCTGGTCTTGTGTTCTGAGTGTACTATTGGTGAGAGAAATGGAGTCCTGACTTTGGCCACTAAATGACTGATAACTGAGAGCTGTTTCTGCTATGAGTTTCATCTTACCTTTTGTGGAGAAACAGATAAAAATAAATTCCTGTTATGAACACAAATATGTAGAGAGATACAAACAAACACTACACATATGTTACAAGGTTTGGGTTAGTCTTTGCGGAGTTGGGGGAAACGGTCATCCTCCTGATGATCAGGGACTACTTCTGGCTGTGCCCTGGAATTGCTTCTGCTGGTGCTTTGGAAACCCTACAGGATGCCAGGGATCAAAGCTGGGTCGACCTCATCCAAGGTCAGCAACTTCCCAAGTGCTGAACACTCAGACTTTAGCCTGCAGAACTGCCCCCAACCTGTGGCACTTCAGGGGCCCCTGGGCACCACCAGGAGCAACTCTTGAGAGTGGAGCTGACCTTAGGCTGTGTCTCCCCAAAATAATAAAAAGTAAATGACCTCAGATGAGCTGGAAAGTGTTTTCCTGGAAGCTGTTAGTAAAAGGTCGATTCTGAGGATGGGGTTCCCTGCTGAGGTTTATGGTAGGTTGGGAAGAAGCGTGCAGGCATGTCTGAGATACTAGAGCTGTTTGTCAGATGCAGAAGCTCCACAGGGCCACAGGCTCACTCCAAACAATGTCAGAATTTCATTGTCAGTAGCCCCATTGCTGAAACGGACTCCTAGGCTTGCAAATGTCATTTGGTTTAGGATTCCCTTGTTGAGCTTCAAAATAGTTTGCGCTGGGCTGGAGAGCTAGTACAACAAGTAGGACACTTGCTTTGTATGTGGCCAACTGGGTTCAATCCTTGGTACCCCATAGGGTTCCCCTAGCCTTACCAGAAATAATCCCTAGTGCAGAGCTAGGAATCAGTCCTCATGTCAGCAGGTGTGGGCCCTCAAAGCAAACAGAAAAGCCCAACCCCTCAGTGCCATTTCTCCACTTCAGCTGTAGCCAGTCTTAGGAGTCCCTGTTATTTCTGTGATTGCCTCAAGTGGATTAGTAAGGCAGGAAGATTCCTTTATCTAGATGACTGATGCCAATCATAAAAGGAAAATGTTCCCCTTTCCTCTCCCACCCCACAACATTTTTTTTCATTTTTGGACAGCACATTGTGGTGCTCAGGTTTAGGTCTCTGGTTGAGGATCACGGGGGATCGGGGGGGTTAGGTCTCTGGTGGGGATCAGGGAGGGTTATGTAATGTTGAGGATCAGACTTAGGTGGATCACCTGCAAGATAAACACTTTACCCACTGTATGGTATCTCACCTTCCCTAAAGCTTCCTGTCTCCCAGCGTTGCCTAAACATCCAAGTTAGTGGGTAACATCTTGCATTGGTTATTTTGGCATCAATTATACATAGGCAGACAGTCGGGAGCTAGAAGGGCTGTGTGAAGTCTTGAACCAGGGTCTCCAGTTGCTGAAACATCACTGGAACCAGTGGCCTCTCTCTCACCTTCTTGAAGTATCTTGGACCCTCCTCCAGTTTGTAAAGTCAGTTTGGGAGGGGTGGGCGGTGCCTTTGTATGAGTCTGCAGGTGATTCTCATACAGGATCCAAAGTAAAGGTCACTGCTTTCTCTGTGCTGTGGTCAAAAGTAAGTTCAGGTGAGTAATGCAGAATTAACAAGCCATTGTGAATAAATACAGGGCTGGGAGACTCTGCTCTCATAGTTTCCGAGGCTTTCCTGGCTGCAGGACATTCAAAGAGAATCCCAGGTAAGTCTCAGTTAAGCTGGATGGATCATAGTTTGGAGCCTTGTAGGAAGCAAGAATTCCTGTCGCGGTCAGCTATTCTTTATCCTGACTGATTCACCTTCCGTCCCTTCCACCCCCGCCCAAGCTATGGGAAGGTCTAAATTAATATGGCTATCTTGTGGGTCATAGATTTGGGAAATTCAATAAGGTGGTTAGTTAGAGTTGACATTTCGTTCCTGCTGTAACTGCTGGATTTTGATTACATTAGAGTGTGTGATCCATAACTTGCTTCTCTGCTTAATTCTGTGTCGCTTCTGTGTTAGCTGTGCAGCGAGCCTCAGGGCCGGCAGGGGCTGGGAACCGTTGTGAGGTTCTGGAAAGTTGCTTAAATAGAATTTTGTTTTGTCTCTCTGTCCAGTTCTGTTTCCACTTTCCCAGGTTATTTGTGAGACCCTTCTTTTGTTTGCTGGGAGCAGATCCTCTCTTCGATAACTGCAATACTACTAATTTGCACTTGTGGTTCAAAAATCTGTCAAAATTTCAGGGTGTGTGGGATGCTGTTTTCAGGCAGAGGTTGAGTCAGTGTTTTAAATGTCACTGACAGTTGATGAATACAATTAACAGTGGCTGGTAATTACCTGTGCCATGTTTTCATCAGTGAGGTTTTATTTTTACGCATGCTTGTGAAGGCTTGTTTCTGAGGAAATAGAGGAAGAAATGTTCCAGGGAAATGAGTTTTATCTTTTGTAAAGTTCAGAGTAGAAACAAAACAAAACATTTGAAAAAATGTGTCTGTCTCTAATGAAATCTAATGGGTTGGTGGGTGTGCATTGCTTCAGACATAACTGTGCACAAATTATTTGTTTCTAATGTCATAAAATCCTGCGTTATATTACTTGGTTTTCTTAAAGCTCTTACAATGAAAACTCAATTATGTTGCATTCACAAACAATTAGGTTTGACTATTTGAATGCAGACTACTGTTGCCTACATTTTGCCGCATTTTTAACTAGTAAAAACATTCTGCTTTGTCTATTATAATGCTCATTTTGTAAATTGTTTTTTATGTGATTTATGCTGTAACACAGATGCTTTTTCTCTTGCTCTGTAGCTAATTTTCATCATTGCCACTCTCCTCCCCACCCCTCCATCTCTGCATGACTTCCTGGTAAGTACTGTGATTTATCTCTAAAATAATACGGTGGTTTTGGGGCTTAGTTTTCTTTTTCTACTGAATCTATGACCAGAAAAACATGGAGGAGTCATTTTCCAAGGCTCTCATCTAATAACATGCAGGTTCCTATATGTGGTACATCTGATTTCACAGGGCAGCCCAGAAAGCAAAGGCTGTTTTGTTCTGGATGAAATTTTCATTTTCCTCACATACAACAAAAAATTAGGTGTCACAAATCACCCACCAGAAATCTCTTTGGAAGCTGGTATGCTAGAGACCAAGATGCTTCTGTTTCAGGTAAAACAGTCCATTTTCCGCAGTAAGAATGGAACGATCTCTTATTTCTCCATGAGTATCAATGGAAGTATTTGCTTCTGCTCACCCTTGGGGCACCATGAGTGGAACCGTGTTCTCAGATACTGGCTTAGGAGAGAGCTCCCTAGGCACACTCAGGAGACGAGAAGCAGGTATCCAAGGATAACCTGAGGGAACACCAGTAAGAAAGCATGGCGCTTTCGTTTGCTCCGCCCTCCGGAAGGATCACCAATGAGAAAGCCCCAGGCTTCTAATTTGCTCCACCCTCCCACCTTCCTCATCCTGGAGGGCCTCCCACCCTTACCAAGTCGTAAACTGCCATTCATTCTCTCCCCTTCCCTGAGTTTCAGTACAATCCTTGGAATTGAGTCTTGTGTTTTGGCCACATCCAGTGATACTCAGACATTACTCCTGGCTCTGCACTCAGGAGTTACTCCAGGTGGTGCTCAGGGGACCATATAGGATGGGGTGGGGGGGAGAGGAACCAAGGTCAGAAGTGTGCAAGAAGGCAAACACCCTACCTGCTGTACTATAGCTTTGGCTCCAGGTCTTAGTTTTTTGCCTTCTTACCTAAAACCACAAGGTGTAATGACTCTCACAGGAACAAAAGTAATAAGCAATTTTAGAATTTAAATTTAACTTCTTGGGCTGGAGCAATAGTACAGCAGGTAGAGCCTTTGCCTTGCATGTGGCCTACCCAGATCCCATCCCTATACCCCTGAGCGCAGGGCCAGGACTGAACCCTGAGCACTGGTAGGCGTTGCTCCAACATAGAATAACAACAAGAAATGTAAGCTTCCTAAGGCAGAACCTCTTACCTTTGCTCTAGTGTTGTGAAAGAACTTGCAGGAAAGGGAGAGGTAGAGAAGGATGGTAAACTGACACACGCATGCACGCGCATGCACACACACACACACACACATACCCTCCCCCGACTAAACATAACATTTTGCTTTTCTGTTTTACTTAACACTGCAGGCATTGAGGAAAGCTCAGCATTCTCAGTTTGTATGAGTTGACTCGCCCAGGTCAGCCCCTGGTTGAAGAACGTCTTAGTCACCTACTTTTGTCCTGTGTAATAAACTAAACTGGGTGGCCTCGGGCTGGAGCGGCTCATTTGCTGATAGTGCCCATGGATTTGGATAGCCTGGGTTTGACCAAGTCTTCCAGTTGGAGTCTTTGCCAGTCATCTGGCTAAGAGTGTCCTTTCTCCGAGTGCCGTTTTTCCTGGCCTTGGAGTTTTCCCGCCATACTAGCTAGCAAGCCTGTCTGTTGCTGCCTATCTTGGGTCTGATTTCTTCTGTATAATTCAGATGCACAGGTGTTGGGTATCTAAATGAGTTTCTCCCCAGCCCCTCTTCCTGGGGGTTCTAAGGTTAGAGGACTGAAGCAGCGATCCAGAAACGCAATATAAGCTGGTCAACTGCTGTGAACTTGCTTGGTAACACAGTGACCATGGCCACAAAAATCTCGGGCTTTCATAAGATGCAGCTCTTTGTTTCACTTTATTTTTTCTTATAAAGAAATATGAAAATTCACTAACCTTTCACTCAACACAAAATAATGGCAGGATCCTTGCACGTTTCTAGTCAGTTGGGGCAATCTATTTATTCAGATGCCAGATGTAGGGTGTTAATGGATTAAAGTATATGAGCAAAGTGGGCAATTGTACTGTAAATGTTACTTAAGTGAATTTGGCCTGCAAAGACATTATTGATTTATTTGATCTAATTTGGTTTGTATTGCAATTTCAAGCTCCAGATGGAGGCTTGTAGTCATCTGCCTGTGTCGGTGAAATGACTTGGGGTCAACAGGGAACTAAACTAAGTGAAGAGGAAGTCTCTTCCTTTGAGGAAGAGGAAGCAGAGTGGGAACATTTCCCAGGGAGGTGGCGGTGTGCAGGGGAAGAGTAGTGCTCCTCAGAAGGCCTCTGGGAAACTGTAGTTCACCAGGAAGAAAGCATTGCAACTAGCACTCAGCGAAACATTTTCATTGTCCTGTCAATATTCAAACCATATCCTCTTAATAGCTGCAGAATGGCACTTTGCAAAGCCCGGTGAGGGGTGATATGTGCTGTTGCTGATCATCAATCACTTTATAAATTGGCAGAACCAGAGAACAGTGGCCCTCTAGCTGGTAGGCAGGGCATCCTGTTGGTCCCTCCTGATCACTTTCTTGCCCAGCAAGTGTCCAGGGTGGTGAAGAATGCAGTGAGCTCATGAGGACAAAGTTCACAGTCTCCCCTCTCTCTCTCTCTCTCTCTTCCTCTCTCTCTCTCTCTCTTTTTTAAAATTGCTCAATGCTAGCAATTTTCCAGGAGTCAGACAACTTAGGATAAGGCTCATGAGATGGGGTTCCCTGAACACATCTCTGCAGCCAGGAAGCGCTGACCTGCTCTTATGTAGCAGGCAGGGGAAATTGGGCAGCCCGTGGCTAGCGCAGAGCCAGGTGGAACGGCCATAGCAGTTTTCTTGATAGAAATAATCCCCAGCTTGGAGAGTTGCAAAGAGAGCTATTAATTAAACAGACGGGGCTGACAGCTCCCCAGGTGCCCACGGAACCACATTGCAAAGTGTCCTAGACCTAAAGCATCTGTCCCAAAGATGGAATCAAGTTCCACTCCACAGTCCCAAGTTAGCAACTCCCTTCCCTTCCTTTCCTTTCCATGTTTTTAAGCATTTAACAGCTGTCCACATATTTTGGAGGACAGACCTTTGTTGTAAACCCTAGCCAGAGAGTGTTCGATAGAAATCTCTCCACACTTCACTGTATGTGCTAATTAGAAGCTTCTTACACACGCACATAAATTCATTTCTACACAGATGAATTTTCAGTTGCCAAACAGTTCCAGTGAAAAGGCCAGAAGAGAACAAAAAAATTAAAAAATAAAGTCATGCTAATGAATTTAACATTTATTTTCATGCAAACTTGGATCATTTTTAGCCTGGGTTTGGAAGAATTTGCATGTGCACCACTTGTTGTTGCTGGCAGAAAAGGAAAGTTTTCTTGGTGGAGAGACATCCTGCTCTCTGGAAGTGAACCCCAAAGAGCAGAACCCGAGGGCCATGCAGTCACAAGCCTGGGGGTAAGGGCATGCAGAATGCAGGAAGATGTCAGGTGATTTACAGTTTCATGGCTGCTGGGGGGAGTTTGTCTTCCATGCTGTCACTGGATGTCACTGATAGCAGAACCCTAGTCCCCTTGCTGGGTGGCTAGAGACAAGTTTCTAAGTTTCTATCTCTTCTCTCTCTTTCTCTCTGTATCAGTCTGTTAACCGAAAAGTTGGTGGTTCGTGCCCACCCAGGGATGCCAGATGTCGGGGAGCTCCGCCGGGATCCCCAACAGTGCTGGGAAGCGAGTTCCCTTCTACCTCCGAAGCCGGCGAGGAATGGATGAAAACTCAGGAATCCAAAAGGGCTTTACTATCACAGGATCCAATATACAATCCAAGAGCAGGGAAAGTCTCCGACTTTGCGTTCCCAGCTAGGCCCCAGCCAGGTGCAGGCCAAGATGGCTGCCACCACGTGTTGAGGCCCAACAGAGAATGGAGAGGACAGAGAAGCAAAACACCAAGGGAAGCCGAAAAGGCAAAAGGGGGAAAAAAGAGGAGCTCTTTCTTCTTGCAGCTTATCTTATAGCCAGAAATCCGCCCAAACTCCCCAGCCCAGCCCATTCTGGGCTGGGCTATCTAAGGATGAAAATTCAAAGCCTCCCAGCAGAGCTGGGGGGGGGGTCAAGCCCCAGGTAATTTCTCCCGGCACCTCACCCAATGTCTTTTTATATGCTAATGTTTTGAGCAAGATCCCCCAGGAAAAATCTCCACAGGGTAGAGAAAGGGGCTCTTAGAGGAGTCCTGCAACATCTGTCTCTTTTTCTTTTCTCTCTGTGTCTGTCTGTCTGTCTCTGTCTCACACACACATGCACACACACTTGTGCTCAGGGCATACTTTGCTCTGAGCAAAGTATGGCAGTGCTCAGTGGGGACCCAATGGAATGTCAGAATCAAACTCTAGTCAGAGGCATGAAAGCCAGAAGCTGCCTCCATGAGACTGCCACTTGAGCCCCCAAGAGTCCCCTTGCAGAAATGTAGTTTCCTAAGACATTCATTTCTTAAGTAGCTCATATCCCCACCTTGTTTTACATTGTCCTCTTTAGAATCCCATGACACACATTCTGGTGTATCCATCCATCGATTCTCTATATACCAAAGACAAACTGTTAACTGGGCACTCTCGGGAACAAGACAGAAAAGATCAGTGGGGTCTTAGGAAGCCCACATTCTTGTAGCAAAAATGTCTAATTAATAAGTAAATCCATAACACAGTTAATTATGAATGGAAAGAACTGCTCGACTATAACAGGGTAACATAGTATGGAATTATTGGTTGGCACTAGGGATCCCATATGTCAAGATCTCCCAAGGAAGAGAGTTAAATGACTTGCTTATGGAAGTACCCATGACAGGCTTGGTGGAAGGAACATTAGAAGCGAACAGAAAATTCAATAGATCTAAGACCAAATTAATTGAGAAAAATACACAGGAAGAGGACTGTGAGCAAATTTAGAGCAGAAGGAACTGGAGAATCCAGAGATGTAAAGAGCAACTGGCCCATAGACTATTACTGGACACACAGCAAAGGGCTTGCTGTAGTGAAGTTAGAACTGGATTTGGTGGACTGTTGGAGAGATCATACAGTAGGTTAAGGTGCTTCGCTTGCACATAGATAGTATGGTTTGATCGCCAGCATCCCATACATTGCCCTGCCAGGAGGGCCACAGGGTATGGCTCCTTGGATGCCTCAATTAAAATCAATCCAAGAAACCTAACTATATTTGAACTAGTTCCGTTTCTTACTAAGGGTGGGCTTCAGTAAACTACAGGGCCTATCTAAAGTTTACTGTCTTTGTCTACTAAATGGAGATTTTTTAAAGGCCATTATATAGGATTATTGCATAGGAAAATAGGACCCTTCTCATATCACATAGTGGCTGGCATATAATAGCTGCTCAGTACAAGTTACTATAAAATAAAAATTTTAGTAGCATTCAGAATGATCCCTGGCTGCATTTGTACTTTTGCCTTGAGGAGCAAAAGTAAAAGATTTCAACTTAAGCATCACCCGAGCAGTACTATTATCTAAATAGTTTCTGAAATATGGGAAAATCAGAGTTGTGGATAATTGGAAGTTACCTGACAGGACCCAAGAAAAGCTTTCTAATAACATATTAAATAGAAAGAGCGAGAGGGAGGGTAAAAACCCCTCAGGAACTCAGAAATGTTCTTCAAGGAAGAGTGAACCCGTATTTTTCCATGAACTTTATCCAGTTGAATAATTCAATATGAAACCCTAGAAATG
This sequence comes from Cryptotis parvus, assembly GCA_021461705.1. Classification (NCBI taxonomy): domain Eukaryota; kingdom Metazoa; phylum Chordata; class Mammalia; order Eulipotyphla; family Soricidae; genus Cryptotis; species Cryptotis parvus. Next base: position 28,335 of record JAJIBD010004168.1, read on the forward strand.
CATGTCAGTGACATTTCCCACCAATTAGACTCCATCCCCACACAAACGAGATGGTAAAAATCAGACACATGGAGGCAAAGGTGGCCACTTCTCCATGAAAATGCGCCTCCCAGCTCCATAAATGTGCCGGTGCTTCTGGGCCATAAACCACACAACGAAGAGCATATGTAGATCAGGTCATGGAGATGAGCCCTTTTTGTCCCCAAATCCAGCATTCTCAGGGGTTCCTCCTAACTCTGCATGGTGGAATCACTCCTGGTCGGGGATGGGGTTCATGGGTTCATATAGAATTCTGGGGATCAAATCCTATAATTGTGTGCAAGGCAAATCTTCCTTCCACTGTACAGTCCCAGATGAGTCATTTTCTGTAGAGAAAGGGTCTTGCTGGTTCTTTAGGATAATTCTGCCACTTCACTGCTTTGACTTGATGTGTCATTCTTTTTCTTTTTTTCTTTGATTTTTGTTCCACACCAGGTGGTGCTCAGGGCTTAATTGGGGCTTTGCACTGAGGCATATCATAGCTGCTCAGTACAAGTTACTATAAAATAAAATTTTATAGTGGTGTTCAGGGAATATGAATATGGAGTGCCAGGTCTTAAACCGGTTGGCAGCATGAAAGGCAAGCACCTAACCTGCTGTATAATTGCTCTGGCCCCTGTCCTGTCACTTCTTGCAAAAAAACCCTGAATGAAACTAAGCTACTTGTGGGTAGTTTGTAGAAACTTCCAACACAAAACACTGTTGTCCAGAAGCACAATGCTGTGTGCCACAAGGGTCTTAAAACTGCTCCGTGTCTTTTCCCTCTCCTGAAAGAATATCCCCATGAGCCCATGAGAAAGTCCTTTACAGAGATGTTTGTCCTGATAAGTTAAGGGCCTTGGATGTGTAAAAGTCTAGCCCAGACAGATTAAGATGCTTAGGCATCTTCCAAGAATGCTGTTGTCCTGACAGTTGCTAGCTGTAGCAGTAACTGTGTACGTGCAGGACAGTCAGGCTCTCTGCCTCTGAGGCTGTGAGGCCCCTGGCTACATGCTTTTTCTCTCTTATTTCTGTATCTTAATCCTTGAGATATCCCTGCTTCAGATCTCCCCCTCAACCAGTCTGGTCCCTGGCAAAACCCAGTTGGTTCTGGAACTCCAGTTGATGTGTGTTGGGGATTCTGTCGTTGGAATGGGCAAGCTCCCAGCAGTGCGACTCATGACACTTGGTTGTCACCTGTCGCTTGCTGAAGAGCAGAGCCTCGAATAAATGCAGCCGACATGTATGAATTCCAGTTATTCCTGGGTCCCGGCCTTATGCACGGCGCCATTCTTCTCAGGTAAATTAAAGAGAATCCCTAGACTGTGGTGGAATCATGAGCAATCATTTTTGTGCAGCATTTAGTTTGGACAACCTGAGTTGTCCACCATCAACATGGAAAAAGGAGAGAAAAGGTGGCAGATGGGGGCACAGATCTGAACCTGCCTCTCTGCCACCCTCCACCACCCTCACATCTGCATTGCCCGGCATTCTGAGCACCGACCTCACCATGTGTTGTGTACAGCAATGTGGGGCTGGGTTGCCAGTTGGGGCAGGAGCTGCCTGCTGTGCTACCTGGTCTTCCTGCTTGCCACCACTTCTTGCCTCTGCCTACATGATGCTTCACATGTGCTGTCATTCTTTGACACATTTTGCTTTATGTTTGCTCATTCTTCAGGCAATGTGTGTGCTCTCCTTTAATGCACCCCCCCACACACACACACACACTTTTACAAATTTTGCCAAATTAGAGGACTGTGCCAGGAGGAGCTGTATTACCAGGACATCCCACAGTTGCTGTTTCTTGCCTCCGCTACATTGAATATTTAAGGATGAGAAAGACTCGGTCTGTTTCAGCACCTCCAGGGCCCAATCTGAAGAGTGTGCAAATGAAAACAGTAAAAGTACAAATGGAGTGAATGAAAAGCTATTAGTAGATAAATAGAACTTTCAAGTCCAGATCAGTGTCCAAAACTCAGCGTTTCAGAGCATTCCCCCATGACATAGCAGTTTCACTGACTGAGCAATGGTGTGACCGACTGGTGTGTACCTGCAGGTTTTAAATTCCTAGACTTAAATGCCCAGTAAGTGTGTCACTGACTTGTCTGCCATCTCGTGGCTTTCTCTTCCCTTTTCTATTACTGCCAAAAAATAAATCGAGATTGTGTAGAGATTGCAGGACATTCCTCAGGGTGGGGAATGTGGTGATTCCCATCCTAGCCTTGCCTCAGATCTGCTGTCAGGCCAAGTTTCCTCATCTCCAAAGCTGTGCTCACACCAATACCCTCATTGAGCCTTAGGACCTGTGTAAGGTGGCAGCAGCTGAAATTGCCCTCGGCTGTCTGGAGTAGATTCATTCCCTCATCTTCCTTCCAACACGTCCAGTGATCCCTCCCTCACTGCCAACCTAGAGAAGAAACAGCTTTGGCTTGCCATTGATATGCCCTCCGGGGGTCCTGCTCTTCCCAGCCACTCCCCAGTCCATGTTCTAGCTCAGGGAGGTGATTTGTCATCCACAAGCTTATCTGTTTGTACTCTGTCAGGCCCTGAGGGTGGGCTGTCCAAACCTGGACTCCAGAGCTGGTCAATTCATGTCCCCTCCTGTTGGGCATTAGTGACTGTGGATGACTTTCACACCCTGAGCCTCTGTAGCTCTGTATACCATGAGAAAAGGGAAAGTGCTTCTCTTTCAGCCTGCTAAGGAATGAGAAAAACCATCCCTACTAAGTACCTGTACCACGCAGGGTGGCAAAGGGGCACTGGGGATTGATCATCATCAACTTCATCAATACCATCATGTGTTTCTTGGGTTTCTGTCAGTCTCCATTGATCCCTAAGTGTTTTACCAATATTTCCCTTGTATCTTTATTGTAGAACCTAAAAATGTTATGCTTGATATTACAGTAAGTGGCTTGAAAGCTTGCCATCCTCATAAAATGCTCTCATTTCTTTAGTGCAGAGACCCAATTGTCCCACCCTCATCTTTTATCATCACTGGGTTTGTGAATGGTATTTGAGCAGATGTACACGAGCTAGGCACAAAGCAAGAAGCCATGCATCTCATTTATGGTTGACTCATTGTATGAATGCTTATTTGGGAGCACAGGCATCAACTTGGTCTCACTGCTATAAAGTTTCAAAGAATGTTTTAAATCTCAAAGCTTTAAAGAATGGCAGGGCAGGAGAAAGATAGTCTCTGGAGAAAGGTGCTTGCTCTGCACACAGCAGTCCTTGGTTTGATTCCTGTTACCCTAGGTGTTTCCCTGAGCACCACCAGGAGTGATCCCTGAACATAGGGCCAGGAGTAACCCCTGAATTCTGCTAGGTGTGGTCATCATCCACATCCCTTCCCCAAAAGTGTCCAGCACAAAATGGGCATTTTGGATGCATTGTCATTTGACTAAGTGAAGGAATGGATTAATGAGTAACTGGGTTAGTGAATGAATGGATCAATCAAATCAAGGCATGTGTTTGAGGTTTCTTAAAACTCTTCTCTGAGGAATTAAACAGCGTTCACTTCAGGACACACACACATACACACAATGTATATGCAGAATGCAAAAGGGAAACCATCGCCAGAATCAGACTGTAAATTGGACATGTAGACACCTGCTTGCCTGGGTGGCAGGGAGGTATTTGAGCTAAAAATCTTGCCTAGAGAAAAGCAGGTGGAATTTGCCTTTTCAACCTCTATTTTTTCCTCCCCGTTTTCTTTTTGTGCCAAGCTAGATAATTTACTTCTCACCTGGGAACAATTTCCTTCCGTAGCCATAATGCGAGTTTCACCACAGCTGTAGAGCTCAAACCAAAGGCCGAGTTGCGAAGGCTGCGTCACTGACTGGGAAGTGACTTTCGGTCGGGCCTGTGTCCTTGTCTGGCAGGGACCCTCTTCCGGCTGTGTCAGAACTCAGGCTGCAGAGAGGCTGCACATCTGTTCCAGAGTGTGTGTGGCAGCAGGAGGCAATGCTTTTCCCAGGGATCGCTTAAATTCCTGGACTCTTTAGCTGTCCCCGTGCATCTGATGCAGATATATATTGTGTTTTGTTTTGTTTTCCCAGAGCCAAATTGCAACAGCTGCCTTTGGATGTGTGAATTACACATCAGAGTTGATGGTATTTAGTGGAAACATATGTTCTTTTCTCCTCTCCCCTGTCTGTGATCCTGAGTCCTCCAGGCTTATCCATGTGACTCCAGTATCTTCCTGTCCCTTTCATTACCTCTGTGTTTTTTGAAAAAAAAAAGTTCCAAGCCAGGTGAATGCCACCAAGGGCTCTATGCACTGCATCCTTACACAACTGCTCAGAACCTTCTCCTGCTCATCTCTCTGACTTCTGGAGAGTTGAAATCTTAAGCCCCAGAGGTTGGGGTAGTTTAGAGAAAGAACTGGGAAGAGATGTGATTGTTGTCATTGACATTTTCGCGTGCTTAGTCCAATGTTTTCATCCATGCTACTGGTTCCAGAAGCTAGGAATGGGATAGACAATGGGGCCTGGGGCTAGCTCAGTGGGAGAAGTGTCTCCTAGAAGTAGGAAGCTTGACCAGGCCATAAGTTTGGTCCCCAACAGCACCCGTGATATGCTCAAGTGGGTCTCAGCAGTTCTGCCACTTGAGGTCCCCACAGTGCAAAGTGTGCAAGGGATGGGGGGTTGCAACCGTACATGCCCTGCACACCCACTCCAGAGCAGGGAAGGGTAGCCACTACCCTGGAGTGAGAGCACACTCTTCTCTCTCCTAACCTGGAAGGTGGGTAGGTAGAGGGAGCTGCCTTGCAGTGTGGTCTTAGGCTGCATCTTTCACTCACCATCAGCCTGTTTCCTGCCTTACATAGTATGTTCTATGCCCAGGCAGAGCAGGACTCCTCTGCCTGTTCAGAACAGCTCAGTCTTAAGCTGAGAATATGCACTCGGGCCTGGAGAGATTGTACAGCAGGGAGGGTATTGGCCTTGCTCTTGACCAACAAGACTTTGATTCTTGGCACCCCATGTTGAACCCTGAGCCCTGCCAGGAGTGGTAACTGAGCATAGAGCCAGGAATAAATTCTGAACATTGTTGGGTTAGCCAAAGACAAAAAAATACTTATCTGTGTATGATCAAGTGATACATCAATTGTTCCTGTTACCTTCTATCAAGAAATTAGTGGACCTGTGGCCAGAACTTTACCCAGGGGCTTATTAACTAGTTTATCTGAGAAAACTCCAAGACTTCTTTTTGGAAAACTTTTAGAAGCCCCCCCCAAAAGCAAAATTTATTTTTTTATTTTTAAAAATATTTTATTATACCACTGTTAGATATACAATTACAATATGTTCATGTTTGAATTTTGGTTCTACAGTGTTCCAACACCCATCCCTCCACCCCTGCCCATCTCCTATAACCAATGTCTCCACCTCTCCTCCCCTTCCCCCAGCCTGCCTCCATGGCAAGTTCTCTATCTCCTGTCTCTCTCCTTCTCGCTTCCCTTTCTTACACATTGTAGATTGTAATATATTCTAGGATATGATTGGTTCCACTAGTTTGATGTACCGGGTCTAGATCACGAAAATGGCTATTATGGTGAGTGAGTCTCATCCGGCTGCTTCCGAGGGCCCTACAGAGGTGATGGCCCATTCCCAAAACCCATCTTGCTTTCTGGGAGCCTCATAGTCAGCTGAGCTAAGGAAGAGCCAGATGGCAGCTCTCCCCGTGAGTCTGAGTCTCTGCATCATGGCCGAGAACCCCGAGGCAGTTCGTGGGCGGGGCCACCAGGACCCTGCTGGGACGGGTCAGAAAGGGGAATGGGGACCCCTGTTCTATCTCCAGGAACACCTGGTGACTTCTGCCTCCAAGAGCTGCCTACCTGGGCTCAAACTTGACTGCTCTGAGCTGGTCTTGAGATCAGCATCTCTCTTCTGTGGGTTCTGATGAGCTGTGGGCTTCAGACCGTAATAATGGTGGCTTTTATGGTGAGTCTCATCTAGCTGCTTCTGAGGCCCTACAAGTGATGGACCCACTCCCAAAACCCATCTTGCCTCCTGGGGCCTCCTGGTCAGCTGAGCTAGGGGAGAGCCAGATGGCAGCTCTCCCCCTGTGCATCTGAGTCTCTCATCTTTCTTTCTTTTTTTTTTAATTTTTTTATTTTTTTATTATACCACCGTGAAACATACAATTACAAAGGTGTTCATAATTGGTTCTTGGTAATACAGTATTCCAGCACCCATCCCTCCACCAGTGCCCCATTTCCACCACCAATGTACCCCTCCCCTCCCGCCCCCAGGCCACCTTAATAGCAGGTACCCCAGTTTCCTCTCTTTCTCTCTATCTATCTCTGTCTCTGCATCTCTCTCCCTCTTATTTTACACATTGTGGCTAGCCCTGCAGATATTTAGAGTTTATCACTTAAGTCTCTTTGTGTATATTCAGTGGTGAGTTTTAATCTGCCATTACCATTTCCCATATTTAGTAAAACACTGGTATCTGTTTATATCTTATTAATGAATGCAGTCATTCTATATCTGTCCTTTTCCTTCTGACTAATTTCACTCAGCATGATAGACTCCATGTCCATCCATTTGCAGGTAAATTTCATAATTTCATCTTTTCTGACAGCCGCATAGTATTCCATAGTGTAGATGAACCACAGTTTCTTTAGCCAGTCCTCTGTTCTCGGGCATTTAGGTTGTTTCCAGATTCTTGCTATAGTGAATAGCGCAGAGATGAATAAAGAAGTACAGATAGTGTTTCTGCTATTTGTTTTTCGGTCTCTAGGGTATATTCCCAGGAGTGCTAATGCTGGATCAAATGGGAGCGCAATATCTAGCTTTCCGAGGAATGCCCATATTGTTTTCCAAAAGGGCTGGACCAGTCGGCACTCCCACCAGCAGTGGATGAGAGTCCTTTCCCCACACCACCCAGCACCAGTTGTTCTTGCTGTTTTGGATGTGTGCCAGTCTCTGTGGGGTGAGATGGCACCTCATTGTTGTTTTGATTTGCATCTCCCTGATGATTAAAGATGAAGAGCACTTTTTCATATGCCTTTTGGCCATTCGAATTTCTTCTTTTTTGGAAGCTTCTGTTCATTTCTTCTCCCCATTTTTTGATGGGGTTGGCTGTTTTCTTCTTCTGGAGTGCTACCAGTGCCTGATATATCCTGGATATTAACCCCTTGTCAAATGGGTATTGGGTGAATATCCTTTCCCACTCTGTGGATTGTCTTTGTATCTTGGTCACCGTTTCTTTTGAGGTGCAGAAGCTTTTCAATTTTATATAATCCCGTTTGTTTATCATTGCTTCCATTTGCTTGGTCAATGGTGTGTCGTCTTTAAAGATACTTTTCGTTTCGATGTCGTAGAGCGTTTCTCCTATGTTTTCTTCGATGTACCTTATAGATTCATGTCTGATATCGAGATCTAGAATCCGTTTTGATCTGACTTTTGTGCATGGCGTTAGAAGGAGGTCTAAGTTCATTTTTTTTACACGTAGTTGCCCAGTTTTCCCAGCACCATTTGTTGAAGAGGCTTTCTTTGCTCCACTTAATATTTTTTTGCTCCTTTATCGAAGATTAAGTGGTTGTATATTTGTGAGTGCGTTTCAGGATACTCAGTTCTATTCCATAGGTCTACGGGTCTGTCTCTATACCAATACCACACTGTCTTAATTACAACTGCTCTGTAGTAGAGCTTGAGGTTGGGGAAAGTGATACCTCCCATCTTCTTTTTCCCAAGGATTGCTTTAGCTATTCGTGGGGTTTTATTATTCCATACAAATTTCAGGAGTGTTTGTTCAATTTCTTTGAAGAACATCATGGGTATCTTTATAGGGACCGCATTGAATCTGTATAAAGCTCTAGGGAGGATTACCATTTTGATAATGTTAATCCTTCCAATCCATGAGCAGGGAATGTGTCTCCATTTCCTCAGGTCTTCTTTTATTTCCTGAAGTAACGTTTTGTAGTTTTCTTTGTAGAGATCCTTTACATTCTTTGTCAAACTGATTCCTAGGTATTTGATTTTCTGCGGTGCAATTGTGAATGGGATAGTTTCTTTAATGTCCCTTTCTTCTCTTTCGCTGTTTGCATATAGGAAGGCCATTGACTTTTGGGTATTGATTTTGTACCCTGCTACTCTACTATAAGAATGTATTATTTCTAGGAGCCTCTTGGTAGAGAGTTTGGGTTTTCCAGGTATAATATCATGTCATCTGCAAATAGTGATAACTTGGCTTCTTCCCTTCCTATCTGGATGCCCTTAATGTCTTTTTCTTCCCTGATTGCTATGGCAAGTACTTCCAGTACAATATTGAATAGAAGTGGTGAGAGCGGGCAGCCTTGTCTTGTCCCTGATCTTAAGGGGAAGGCTTTCAGTTTTTCCCATTGAGAATGATCTCGTCTTTCTTTCAATCTCTATTTCTGTCTCTGTATTTCTCTCTCTTCTACACCTTGTGACTCACCTTACAGTTTATGATGCAGTTATCCATATGTATATTCAGTAGTGAGTTCTAGTGTGACATTATAGTTCCTCATTCCCCATTAACCTCCCCAGTTTGTGACAACTACAATTATCATTATGGTGTACAGATGTGAAAGATCCTGGGAAGAACCTGGTCCTAGCCTACTTTATTATCTAAGCCTCTGGTGCAGCTGCACACTGTCATCGCTGTGTATCTGGTCTGCCCCTTGTCCGGTTCATCTGGTTTCAGAGGCTACGAGCCCATAGCCATGCCCACTGGCATAGAGAAGGAGCCCAAATCCCTGCTCCAATTCCGGCCAGCGTGGCTTCCCCCATGACTGCTTTATCCTAGGAGCTAAGTTGGTCTTGACCGGGACAAGTCGATTCCTCAGAGACTCCATGGGCTGCTCCACGTGGGCCGGGCAGCGCAGCTGTGCATCTGGTCTGTCCCTTGTCCAGTTCATCTCTATTGTTACTGTTTTTGGCATATTGAATACATCACAAGTAGCTTCCCAGGCTCTGTCATGGCTCTGGGTTCATCTCAGGGGGCCCAGTCTTTTCCTACATCAGACCATCTATCCTCCAGGGCCCACAGGTCAGAGCTCTGGGGGGTGTAGACAAGCCTGTCTCCTGTCTGTCACCTGCCAACAGCAGCTGGGCACCGCATCCACACATGCAACACCTGGAGAGGCAGGTGGCCCTCCCAAAAGCAAAATTTAAAAGCCCAGTGATAAAAAAAAGACCAAGAGAGGAAGAGAGATTCAAGCTCTGGTGCCAAATATGGGTGTGAGACTGGAGAACAGAGTTTAGAATTTTGCAATGTCTTTATCATGTTTGCCTGAGGTGCCTCAAATCTGAAAGTAAATGAGAAAAAGGAAAACTATTACACAGTCACCTCTAAGGGTCCTCCAGCTCCTGCCTGACTCTTCAGAGGAAAGAAAAGCTGGCCAGGCTCTCTGGGAGCTTTTCTTTGTAGAATCTGGTCCATGTGCTTAGCAGAAAGAGGAGAGCAAATGGGCACACCAGAAGCCAGGTAGCAGTGGTCATGTGAAGTGAGGACCAGCAGGGCTTCCATTTTGTTAATAAAGTTTCACTGACGCACAAGCACACTGTTTGCCTAAGTCTGATCTCTGTAAGTCTCCCATTATAGTGGCAGAGTTAGTGCTTCTTGTAGTGATTCTGCTCACAAGCCTCAAATTTTTCTTGCTGACTCTTAAAGAAACAAGAGCACTAGTAACTTCTCCTCCAAAGCAGAAAGGTACCTGTCTGTGTGTTGGCACATGTTACATATAGAGCTGTGATGATCTTTAGGGATCTTAAAATTTTGGTTCATGACCACTTGGACATTAGGACAGTGTGGTGCATTCCTGGGATTTCTCATTGGTACAACTCCGGTGTTAACTGTGAAGCAGCACTTCTGTTGATAAACCAAAATAACCAGATTCCTCCTGGAGCAACTTTTCCCAGACTGAGTGCATCATACGAGCTTCCCTATGTTTATGCCCCATTGTTCTTTGGGCTGAGGATGTTTAACCCTTACTGTACTATTTTTGCAGACTCTTGTGACTGACTACATTCCTGACCATTGAAACTGCAAGGTGACATTTCCTCTGCTCCAGGCACAGGATGACCACAGAACTGTTGTAGGTCAACTAACACAAGACTGTCACAGTGCCAAACTCCCCACAGTAGCTCCACTGAGGGTAGCTGGCAGCCGAGAGCAGGGATCTAACATCAACTGATGTGGCGTGTTGTAGTCAAGAGAGAAGGGACAGAGCGAGCTGATGAGTGTTACTCAGGACCAGCCATGGTGTAATCAATAATGCACGGATGCTCTTAGTGCACTGAGGATTTGAAGGGAAGCAGATTTGGAATAGTCTAACATTTATCAGTGGGATTACTGTAGCTTTATCATTTCTGAAGGGGCCATGGGCTTAAGTGACTTATTTTATTGAATAGCCAGATAGCTGTACATGATCACATCTCAGTCATACAGTTTTCAATACCCTTTCCTTCATCAGTGTACATTTTCCCACCACCAATACTTCCCTTTTCCCTCCTGCCTGTCTCTTTCTTTTCTCCATCTTTCTCTTTCCCATTGGGCATTAGGTATGCAATCAAATACTGACAACAGTTTGTTGTGGTGGTCTGGGTCATGTGAATACATTCCACAGGCTGACTGGGAAACAAGGTTACTGTGTGTCCTGAGAAAGCAGCCTGTGTTCAGTGGTGATGAGGTGGTTCTCCACATCACCCTGTGATGCAGATAAAACCAGGAATAAACTGTTTTTTTCTGAGCACACCATGACCATCATTATTGCATTTGCTCTGTGATCATAGCTGCTCGGGAACCTTGAATTAACCTGAGATGTTTAGGTCTCTCAAGTCATTGCTTCATATAGAACCGTGCCTGTGTTTGGATCGAAATACTGATACCCAGAGAGCTCGAATTCAAACCCCATGGACAAATTGAGAAAGGACAGCATTTTCCATTTCTGACGTGGTCTCACATTGTCTTGTGAGAACTTAAGCCTCAGGATACATTATGTGCTTTTTTCCCCCTTCTCTCTCTGCACCTGGTCATACACCTTTTAGTAAATGCTTGCTGTTAAAATGATAAATGGATGCTATTAAAACACTTTAATGCAGAGTGCACCAAAAGCACCTACTTAAAGGCTAGTTTCCCTTCAGAATTTGGAAGAAGATGCCTTCTCAGCTGTTCTTTCTTGGCACAATTCTTAAGAGAATGGGCCTTTCTACATGCGGGCATTCCTCTAAGCATCCACCAGAGCTAATGAGAGATTCCCGTAAAAGCTTCAAGTGGCTTTTATGTCATCTCAGTAAACAGCTCAACCTCTTCCCATGGACCTGCCTTCCCAATGATTGTGGAGTTCAGCAGAAGGTGGAATGGCACCAATTATTCCCCTCTTGAGAATCCTGGATCCACTTTCTTTGTCTGTTTTCAGAGATTTCTGCAGCACATTTGATTTCGGGGTGAGGGACAAAAAATGTGACTTTAGGGTAGGAGAGATAGGGCAGGAGAGATAGCAGCTGACCCCTGTTTGGGTCCTGGTATCCCATGGTCCCCCCCAAGCACTGCAGGGGTGTCCCCTAGTCACCACTAGAATTGTCTCCTGAACACAGAGCCAGGGTCCCTTGAGGACAGCCAGATATATCCCAAACTGCAACTCTCCACAAAAACGTGATTTCACTAAATCTCTAAATCTTAGAAACGAAAAAAAAGTGAAAGAAATCCTATAATCATGCAAAAATTTAACTTCGATTTTCTTTTAAAATACTTTCAAGCCTCATATTTGAAGATGGAGCCATTGTAAATCATAAGCGGTCTATCCTTGCCTCTGAAATATTGTGAGTGTTAAAATAAGTCTCTACTGTAAAAAATTTACAGTATTACCCAATTTTTGAATCTTATTAATTTTTTTTTTGGAATTCAGCCATTTCCCCTAAAAGGCTGAGGAATCTTATTATTGATCAGGTATAGTTTCTTTTTAAAACTATTTTTTAAATTGATTTTTTCCCTGTGATTTAAAGTACTGTTGATCTGTTAAGAATGCCATTGTGGGGGCCAGAGTGATAGCCCAGCAGGTAGGGCGTTTGCCTTGCGTGCGGCAGGCCCATGTTGGCCCTGGTTCGATCCCGGCATCCCATATGGTCCCCAAGCACCGCCAGGAGTAATTCCTGAGCATCACCGGGTGTGACCCAAAAAGCAAAAAAAAAAAAAAATGCCATTGTGTGCACATAATTTCACCCACACCCCTCATTGGTGTATCAGTGTATGGTCAAATATGATTTATTAAAAGTGACCACGGGTATAGACTGAGTTAGAGTGTGAAATATGCAAAGGACATGCTCATTCAAGGTATATTTGTTACTAGCCTTAGTTAGGCATTTAAGAGCTTTGATATCTTCATATCTACCCTTTGTTTTTATTTTGAATATACTATAGATTCTATATAATTTTAGACTACAGTGACATAGAAAAGTAAGATAAACTGAGTCCACAGAATCAGTTGTGTAGCTATTACTGCACAACTTTACTCATGAGAGCAGAAGTTTCTACTTTGTCTGCCCCCACCCCCAACACCATTTTGATTGAATATCTATAAAGCATCCCTATAAATTGGTGGCCACATTCCTCACCAAAGGCCTCCAGCTTCGCAGTAATTCTGCTTTCTTTTCAAATTGATGCTTTTCAACTCCCTCTTAATTTGCTCCAATAACAAGGGGAGCTAAATCTTCTACTCAGAATGTATATTTCCTCTGTTCCAGTACAGAAAAGACCTAGCAGTAGCCTCTTACCTTCCAGATACTCCCCATTGCCAAGTGTGGGCTATTTAGTAGTTGGCGCAAAGTGAAAATAAATACCTGGTTTCCCATGGGCATTTCTCTGAAATGCCGTCTATCATCTGTAATTTCTCTAACATTACTTGGTGGTTATGATTTATCACCTTTCCTCTGCATGAGTCAGCCGTGAAATCTCCATGACTCAGTGGCACATAACAAAAGCAATCAGGAAAGTGACATTTGAATGAAGGGTTGGTGGAGGGTAGGAACACAATTTCATTAACTTAAAGAGAGAACACAGAGGAATTCCTCCAACTTTGTTGAAATCTTACCGAGTCAGCATTTTGGCTCTTTTCATTAGTTAATACCTCCTAATTTCGTGAGAAATTACCATCAATTGGAACAACACAATGAATATAGGTTTATGGACTGTGACAATATTATTCTGCCTTTGCGTTGAAACTTGCATTTTCCCATTGTGTTCTGACTAGCCTTTTCCTAATTTGCAAATGGATTTTCCTTTGCTTTTTCCTTTTGCACACTTGTTTTCTCATAGGTGGTAAATTGGTGGTCAAATGAATCCATCCTTTCAGTAAATAATTACCGCACTTGGAGCCTGAGTGGGGCATCATACAGGATAATGAGGTTAACACAATGAACAAGGCAACACGACATTCTTCCTTATGGAATTTCTATTGTGTGAAATGGGGTAATGAGTTATGAATATTTTTCTAGGCCAAGTGCCATTTACCTTGAATTGGAAAATGGACTTTTCTAAGTTTCCTGTACAAGAGCTGTGACTGTTCAATACTTGACTATTTCTTTTCAAACTACCTATCCCATGTGGAAAAGTGGAGCTTTACCCAGTTGACAGCAATCTGAGTGGTCTTCAGAGTAATGATCCTAACCCAGGTGTCCCTCTGAGCCCACTGGAAGCCTATTCTTGCCATACTTGCCTGCCTGCCTGCCTGCTTGTCCTGCCTTCCTTCCTTCATCTTCAAATATTGGACCATCTTAGTGCTATGAATAGATATTTCGGTTGATCTTCCTAAATATTTTCACCATCGGAACTCAAGTCCATCAGTTATAAGCATCACCTGCGAATACTTACTTGGGATCAGATTGTGATTGCTATTTTATCAAAAATGGGAGCTCAGAGAGGACAAAGATTGAGGGGGAAAGTCACCATCTCTAGTGAGAATGTGACAGACTTTAAGCACATGTTTAAAATTAAGATGAACCCTGTAAACAAGAATTATGATTAGGCACTCTGAGATGGTGTCTGGCACTGAACCATGGTGCAGGTCCTTCATCATTAACAGTACAGGGTATATTGAAGTCTTGAATGAGAAGAATAGAATAGATAGAATAACCATCATTACGCAGAAGGAATAGAGAGGGTCAAATACAAAGCAAGAGAACCTGCAGGGGTTAATGCAATAATTTTGGAGGAAATGGTGGCAGGTCTCATTCCTAGGGAGGGCAAGGTGCCAGGTGCAAGGGGATGGAGACAGCACTCAGAATTATGGCTTGCATCCTCTCACTTTAAGTGTAGTCCAGAATGCACCAGGGTTTGATGAAGAATGACTAACCATGCCTGTGACAGCATAGCCAAGAGTGCTCCATTCTCAGTTGGGCATGTTGCCCATTCTTTTTTTTGATTGGGCTCCATTTTTTGATTGGGCATGTCCTGACCTAGACATGAAGTCAGGAAAGTAACATCAAGGTGAAGAAAAACAGTGTAAATATCTTACATAAGTCAGCTGTACATTTGAAGTAAAGTATTTGTGTGTAAATGTCTCTTGTCCTGAGACCGTTGGGAGAATTTAGGATGCATTTAAGAATGAGGTCTCGAAAAGGACAGTAGGACTCAGCTGGTGCAGGACTACCCCCGGGGCTGCTTCTTCACTCTGTTAGTTGAAATCAACTTTCATCACTAAATCATGCAATTCATTTATTTGTGGCCAGTCTGCTCTTGAATTGGGCCTTTGGAATAAATATCAGGAAGGCCCATGTATGCTGAACCAGAGACTCACAGACATGGGGCAGAGCTGCTACTTGCTCTCCCTTGTGCCCAGCTGCTCATGAGGCGCCCGGGAGGCATGGCAGGTTCTAGCCCTGGCCTGCCACCCCAGCAGAGCTTCACAACAAGCCAGACCACCCTCCCCTACTCCATGGGGCCCATCATTTTCCACATCCGGACTTCCCTCTCATCCACAACTCCACCCAGCAGACCAGACTATCACAGCCCGGATCATCCACACCCACCCTGAAGCATTTTTTTTTTTCAATCCAGCCAGGTATGCTGAACCAGAGACTCTCAGACATGGGGGCAGAGCTGCTACTTGCTCTCCCTGTGCCCAGCTGCTCATGAGGCACCGGGGAAGTATGGCGGGTTCTATCCCTGGCCT
Organism: Cryptotis parvus; assembly: GCA_021461705.1. Classification (NCBI taxonomy): domain Eukaryota; kingdom Metazoa; phylum Chordata; class Mammalia; order Eulipotyphla; family Soricidae; genus Cryptotis; species Cryptotis parvus. Next base: position 43,492 of record JAJIBD010004168.1, read on the forward strand.
GCCACCCCAGCAGAGCCTCACAACAAGCCAGACCACCCTCCCCTACTCCCATGGGGCCCGCCATTTTCCACATCCGGACTTCCCTCTCGTCACAACTCCGCCCAGCAGACCAGACTTTCCACAGCCTGGCTCGCGCAGGCGCTAAGCGTCCGCGATTCATCAATAAATGCTTTATTTAGAGGTGACTACAACAGTATGCCACCCGCACGGCAAGCCTGGTAAGCTCGTGTAGTATTTGATATGCCAAATACCAGTAACATTTATATTAGGTCATTCCGTGACCTAATATAATGGTTTGAGGCTCTTTATGTTTCTGGAGCAAGTGGATGCCTTTGGGTTCTACTAGCATGAGACAGGACATATGGAGATATTACTGGTGCCCACTCTAGCAAATAGATGATTAACGGGAAGATAGTGATAGAAATCCAAAAGAAGGCGTGTGTGTGTGTGTGTGTGTGTGTGTGTGTGTGTGTGTGTGTGTGTGTCTCATCGCCAGAAATTTGTTTCTTGATTCTGGTCTGGTACAAGGTACCCAAGACAACAGGATTGTGGTTTCACTTAGATGTGTTTGTTTTGTCCTCAAATCAATTCTGTCATGAAAACAATGTTTACTGCTGATCTTTTATTACTATTCTCATTTTACTGATAAGTTTACTGTGATTTAGCAATTTTGAGAAGGTGAAGTCACCTATTTGGGGTCTCAGTACCTGGAGCAACCACCTCATATTCTTCAGACCTAATTTTTAAAATTAAGATTGACCTAATGGGTAGGATCAGTAAAAGTTTTGAAAGAGCCTATCTGGTTTCCAAAGGAATTCTCGATGCCTGTGTGTTTTTATTTCGAGGCTAGCTCTGTTTTCAGGACTTGCTTCTGGCACTTAAGGATCATTTCTGCAGGGACTGGAGGAGATGCCTGCAGCAGAGGGGACTGAATCCAGGGCTGTGCTCTAGGTAAGCACCTTATCTTCTATTCTCTTCACCCCCTTACTTGCTGTGTTGTGTGTGTCTGTGTGTGTCGGTTTTCAGGACTACATCTGTCTGTACTTACGGCTTACTCCTGGGTCTGTGCTTAGGACTTCTCCTTTTATGCTTGGGGGACTCTGTGGTGCTGGATATCAAATCCCAGGCAGCTGCGGCAAGTCAAGCACCTTGCCCAGCACATTCCTTCCCTAGATCATGAGAAGTTCTGTATTACCAGCAGAGAAAGGGCTGAAAAGATCAAGGTGAGTTATGGGATGATTTGGGTGAAAAAGTATTAAGAGGTTTTTTGGGTTAGACAATATTGGCATTAATGGTAAATTGATGGATCACTGATATACATTGGGGTCAAGCTAAGGAGCAATCATTGAAAGTAGGACTTTTATCCCATTTGATCCAGCCAAACCACTCCTGGGAATATATCCTGGGAAGTCAAAACACACAGCAGGAACACCATCTTCACTTTTATCTTCATAACAGCACTATTCACAATAGCCAGAATCTGGAAACAACCAGAGTGCCGATGATGACTGGATAAAGAAGCTTTGGTACATCTACACAATGGAATACTATGCAGCTGTTAGGAAAAATGAAGTTATGAAATTTGCCTATAAATGGATGGACATGGAGAAGATCATGTTGAATGAAATTAGCCAGAAGGAGAGAGACAGATATAGAATGACTGCATTTATTTGCATGACATAAATATATGTATATATTATGATACCAATATCCAAGGTCAAGTGAAACATGTATCAGGAGCTTTTGTCACCTTTGTCAAAGGTGGAAATTATCCAAGCGTGTGGGAGTCAGAGGCTAGGTAAGACAGAAAATGGAACAGTGTGCTAACAAGTGTCGAAAGGACTAATACCAACCTAGAACTGAGCATTAAATACAGGCAAAAGATACACATGACAACTCTTTAATGTATGTTCTGTAATTCCCAATCTGGAAGGGAAGGAAAAGAGAAAGAGATAGAGAGAGGGAAAGAAATAAAGAACCTGCCATGGAGGCAGGCTGGGGAGGGGGAGGAACCGGGGACATTGATGGTGGGAGATGGGCACTGGTGGAGGGATGGGTGCTGGAACACTGTATGACCAAAACCCAAATATGAACATCTTTGTAGTTGTATATCTCATGGTGGTATAATAAAATACTTAAATACTTAAAAAAAAGAAAAGAAAGTAGAACTTTCTGGAGGTTTTGTTTTTGTGTGTTTGTTTTGCTCTGGCAGCTAACTGGGGAATACAAAAAGCTCCTGTCTAGATTATCTCAGATATCAGTTTTGATCTCATCCACCCCTCATTATGGCAGACATCCTGTTGACATCAGGGTCAGGGCTGACCTGGAATACACCTTGGGCCCCCCCTGGCAGGCCAGTAGGGATTTCACCAACTTCAGAGTCCGCCCAGCACACACTGTGCTCAGTGGCTCACTTCCTCCCGTGTGTCTGTGTGGTGAATTCCCTTGGCATCCTTGTGCCTCGTCCACCTCCCTCTCAGCTCATTGTCAAGGGAGGGCTACCCCAAGTGAGAGTCATAGCCCAGTGGTTTGTTAAACAGCCAGAAACATTTTTTCACAGCTCACCAGGCCCCTGGAAGATGGAAGGATGAGAGACAAACCCAGAGCAGTTTTGATATAAGGGGCAGGTTCAGATGATTTGTTATTATTATTATTATTATTATTATTATTACCTGCATGGTGGAGTCTGGCAAGCTACCCATGTTGTATTTGACATGCCAAATACCAGTAACAATTATAGACCTCATTCCCATGACCTGATGGAATGGTTTGAGGCTCTTTATGTTCCTGAAGCAAGCAGATGCCCTTGGGCTCTACTAGCATGAGACAGGACATATGGAGATGTTACTGGTGCCGCTCGAGCAAATCAATGATGAATTGGAAGACAGTGATACAGATACAGTGATTATTATTATTATTATTATTATTATTATTTTCTTAAGGACAAGAATTTTTCACTTTAGATTTGGATTTCAGAAATAGCTTCCAAACAGTCTCAATAAAGAAGTTGTAAGTTAGGTACAGTGGGTTGGCACTTGCCCTGTTGGTATGGGTTCAGTTCCTGGAACCCCATAGGGTCAGACCGCTGAGGCCTGCCAGGAGTGATCCCTGAGCACAGAGTGAGGAGTAAATTCTGAGCATTGCCCATGTGTCTCTCTCCCACCCCATCCCCAAATAAAGCAGACAAGCAAAACATGCTCCAAGTCATAGTAATAAAATGTACTAACATATGTTAGAAATTTTGTGTGCCTGGCACAGAGCTGTGTGTACCATGTAATAGAAAAACATTATCGATTCGGCCCTTGAAGCTACACTTACAATTGCTGCTGTTGGTATTCATTATTGTTATTAGTTGGGGGCCCAGCAGACCCCAGGGCTATGGCTGAGCATTCCGGGCTTGGGCTTGGGGATGTGGGTTATTGGGGCCACTACAGCTGTGCTTGGGACCTCCAGTCATGCTCAGGGGACTGTTGTGATGCCAGGGGGTCCTGCCACTGTGGCCAGGTGTGATTTAGTCCCTGACCTGTCCCCCCAGTCCCCAGCTCCCGTAGCTCTTCTGGAGAAGGTTGGATTTATTGAGCCCTGGTTACAGCCATATTCAGACACAGATTGTGTCTTCAACCTTGACCTTTATGGCACTTTCTGAAGCCCAGCTAGTAAGACAGGAGGAGGTGGGTCCAGAGGCCTAAAAACAGCCACTCCTCTGATTTCCAACTCTCTGCTGGGTGCTTTCGAGTGAGAAAGACTGTGCGGGACAGGCTCTGTGTTCTGTGCACTGCTGAGGGCTCACTCGTGAGTGCAGAACTGCGTTAGCTCTCTTGGCTTGGACCTTAGGTTGAGCTAGAAATAATCACCTTTGTTTTAGCATCTTGTTGCAGTCTTGTCTCTCTGTCCATGCAGATCTGAGCTTGGACTAATGCACCTCCGGCTAGGACTTGGTTTCTCTTGATGGCTGAGTTCTAGGGAGGCAGTCAAGTTTCTGGTTGTTTAGCAGCGCCAAGCTTATCCATAGAGGGAGCATCCCTTAGGAAGGTGGAGTGGGAAATGCTCTAAGAAGCAATAGCTGCTATGTGAAGGAGAAGAAGGCAGAGCCATGAGGTGTCTCCTGTGGCGTCCACATGCCCAGTAGGCCACAAAGACACTGGGATAGATGTGACAAGAGAAAAGCATCTTCGGGGGCCACAAAGCAATCATGGGCAAGAGGGCTATGGATTGGTAGGCTCACTTGCAACATACACACATTGACATTTGCTACTTAGCCATAAACTGTTATTCTGTCACTTTCTATAGAACTACCATTGACCTTTAAGAAAGCCAATGACAGGAAAATAGGTATAAACTGATGGCTGGCCTTATCAAGTTTAAATACTTGGAAAGGTATAATTCATGCAAATGTTTCACTTTTTATTTATTTATTTTTCAGTGTGCAAGGGCGGGAACCTGCCCAGCTGGTATTTACTTTTCTAATTAGAAAAGCTTGAGTGATGTGAACAATTAAGATAATACAATACCTTTACAAGGTAATTAATCTTTTCTTTGTGATTCAGCAGACCACATCCCAAGCTGATAATGTTATTTACCCCCCCAGTTAAGGGTATGTTAGAATGTAATTGGAGTCATTTGCTTTGACGATCAGAGGGAGAAAAGATCATGCAATTTGCATCTCATCCATCTAGAAATTAAAACTGAAGGACTGACCACTTGACACCACAGAAGTTCCTGAAATGAAGCCTGCTGAGCTCAATTTGTTGTGGCTACTAAATGAATCCTCTTTCCAATCTGAATGCATGATGAAACTCCTATTAGAACATTGCTCTGTAATAATTGACAACATAATGAAACTGCCAGAGACAAAATGAAAATACTTCTCTTACTGACCCTTAGAACTGTACCCTGCACTGTAAAACTAATGCCTTCTTTTGCCTTTTCTCCCCTATTCCCATTGAGGAAAAGCCCCCCTTGATTCCACCCCTCTCTTTCTGGAAAATTTAAGACACTCTTTCGGACACTTAGTCCTTTGACACTTGAGAATGCGCAACAGTGGCAGGTCATGGTTTAGGATAGTGGATAGAATTAGTTCGCCCTCACACTGGGAAATGAGCACGGTTGTTCATCTCTTTGCTGGATTAAAGAAGTATATAAAGTACACATATTTAATACAATTAAAAAGACTTGCAGAACTAAAAACTATTATCCCAGGTAACTAACTCAGTGATCCATGATGGCCTTGTTCTCACTGGAGGTGTCACCCACAGAGACACGGAGCTGTTCTCACCCAGAAAAACTCTTTTCCCTCCATTTAAAATGTCCCATACAGGGTTGCTGCTTCAGCTTTGGGGTCATACATACTTTGTCTTCCTCTCTCTCTCTCATTTCTCCTCTTTATTGTTGAAAGCAAATCATTTTCAGGGTCCTGTTTATCCCTCCTTTTTCTTTTTTTGGCACACTTCCCAGAGAAATATTTCTTCCCCCAGTGGATTTAACTACCATGATTTTAACTAAGTGCAGATCTCCTTCCTCATTTCGATTTTTATAATAACCTGAGCAGCATGGCTATAGTAGTGTTAGCATTAGTGGTTTGCACATATAAAGTTACTGTTCCTCCATTATCAGTTTGTATACAGGAATCTACTGTCCCTCCAGTGCCCCAGGCCTTTCCCCTCTATCCTTGTGTCCCTCCTAGTCCTCCTCCTCTTCCTCCTCTTTCTCCTCATTTCCTACTTTCCTTTATCACTTGATGATCTTAGTTTTACAACCAAAGACTTTGTCTCTGTTTATAGTTTCTTGGAATATTGCAGGTCGGTCGGTCAGTATGTATTGCAAGCCACAATATGTAATGGAAGAGAGAGAGAGCACGCACATGAGAGAGAGACAGACAGACAGACAGACCTGGGGGAGGGAGGGAGGAATTGGGGATATTGGTGGTAGGAAATGGGCACTGGTGGAGGGATGGAGTGCTGGAACACTGTATGACCAAAACCCAGACATGAACATCTTTGTAATTGTATATCTCATCTCACGGTCATATAATAAAATATTAAAAAAAAATCTCCTCTCTCTCCCTCATCTGTAAAATGTGAATAATATTCCTCCCTTTAGAGTTGCTCTGAGCTGCTATCTCAGTATTAAATGAAATGAGTTCACATTGCTGAAATTTTATTTTATTTTTTTAATTAAACATTTTATTATACCACTGTGAGAGATGCAATTAGCGTTGTTCATGTTTTTTTTTAATTTTTTTTTTATTATACCACCGTGAAAAATACAATTACAAAGGTGTTCATAATTGGTTCTTGGTAATACAAGTATACCAGCACCCATCCCTCCACCAGTGCCCCATTTCCACCACCAATGTACCCCCACCCCCTCTCGCCCACCCCATGCTGCCTTAATAGCAGGTACCCCAGTTTCCTCTCTTTTCTCTCTGTCTCTCTCTCTGTCTCTGCATCTCTCTCCCTCTTTTTTTACACATTGTGGCCTAGCCCTGCAGATATTTAGAGTTTATAACGTAAGTCTCTTTGTGTATATTCAATGGTGAGTTTTAATTTGCCATTACCATTTCCCACATTTAGTAAAACACTGGTATCTATTTATGTCCTATTAATGAATGCAGTCATTCTATATCTGTCCTTTTCCTTCTGACTAATTTCACTCAGCATGATAGTCTCCATGTCCATCCATTTGCAGGTAAATTTCATAATATCATCTTTGCTGACAGCGCATGGTATTCCATAGTGTAGATGAACCACAGTTTCTTTAGCCAGTCCTCTGTTCTCGGGCATTTAGGTTGTTTCCAGATTCTAGCTATAGTGAATAGCGCAGAGATGAATAAAGAAGTACAGATAGTGTTTCTGCTATGTGTTTTTTTTGGTCTCTCGGGTATATTCCCAGGAGTGCTATTGCTGGATCAAATGGGAGCTCAATATCTAGTTTTTCGGAGGAATGCCTATATTGTTTTCCAAGGGCTGGACCAGTCGGCGCTCCACCAACAGTGGATGAGAGTCCCTTTTTCCCCACATCCACGCCAGCACCAGTTGTTCTTGCTGTTTTGGATGTGTGCCAGCTCTGTGGGGTGGGATGGTACCTCATTGTTTTTTGATTTGCATCTCCCTGATGATTAAAGATGAAGAACACTTTTTTTCATATGCCTTTTGGCCATTCGAATTTCTTCTTTTTTGGGAGCTTCTGTTCATTTCTTCTCCCCCATTTTTTTGATGGGGTTGGCTGTTTTTTCTTGTGGAGTGCTACCAGTGCCTGATATATCCTGGATATTAACCCCTTGTCAGATGGGTCACTTGATCACTTGAATCCCGTTATTCATCGATTTGCTCGGCGGGCGCCAGTAACATTTCCATTGGACCCTATCACGTGCCAATGTAGCCCAATGGCATCCTGGTTGATTCAGGAATATGAAGAGCCTCAAACCGTTCCTTCAGGGTCTTGACAAGGAAGTCTGACCATCTTGTAGGTGGGCGGCCACGTGATCTTTTGACATCCCGTGGGATCCAGTCGGTAATGGCTCTAGTCCAGCGGTTGTCTCCAAATCGCATTACATGTCCAGCCCATCTGATTTTCGATGCCTTGGCAAGCGAGACAGCATCCCTGATTCTGGAATAGCGACGGAGGTCAGAACTCCGGATTCCTTCTCTCACTTGAGTGAGGCGTGATATTCAAGCATAGCTCTTTCGATTCCTCTCTGGGGAGACCCGAATAGCATTCTCATCCTGCTTTCGTAGGGCCCAGGTCTCTGAGGCGTATGTTAATGCAGGGAGAACGGTGGAGTCAAAGAGATGTGCCCGGAGCCGGAGGTTCTTTGTCCTTTTTGCTATTTCTTTGATGCCTTTGAAGGCATTCCATGCCGCTCTCTTCCTCCTGCGCAGCTCAGGTTTTAGGTCGTTCATCATGTTGATTTCTCGACCTAGGTACACATAACTGCTGCATTCAGAGATGTTTGTTCCATTGAGAGTGAATGGGGCCTCTGGAACTAGTTCATTCTTCATGAACATAGTTTTTCTTTAGATTCAGCTGTAGACCTATCTTTCCACATTCTCGGTCAAAGTCAGCCAGCATTTGTGCCGCTTGGCTAATGTTTGGTGTTATTAGAGCGATGTCATCAGCGAAGCGGAGGTGGTGTAGTTGCCGACCATCTATCTTCACTCCCATTCCTTCCCATTCTAATTGTTGCATGATGTTCTCGAGGGTGGCGCTGAAGAGTTTTGGTGAAATGGTATCACCCTGTCGAACCCCTCTTTTGACATCAATGATCACTTCTTTGTAGAATGGTGAGATCCTGGTGGTGAATCCGTAATACAGCTCACGAAGGATCTTGATGTATTGGGTTTGAACACCCCTGTTTGGCTAGGGCTTCGATGACTGCTTCAGTCTCCACAGAATCAAAGGCTTTCTGTAAATCAATGAGCGTGAGACAGAGCGGCATCTTGTACTCCCTACAAACCTCAATGAGCTTGGTTACTGTGTGGATATGGTCGATTGTGCTGAGATCCTTTCCGGAAGCCTGCTTGCTCGCATGGTTGTCCTTCATCTAGTGTTCTGCTAATCCTGTTCAGGATGACTCCGTGTAAACAGCTTGTAGATGACAGACAACAGGCAGATGGGGCGATAGTTGCCGATGTCGTGAATGTCTCCCTTCTTGAACAGTAGAACTGTCCTGCTGGTTTTCCATTGGGGAGGGCACCTTGCATTCGGACAGGTAGCGTGTGAAGAGCCGAGCTAGTGTATTGATGAGTACCGACGGCAGATTCTTCAGGTGTTCGGGTCTGACTTTGTCTGGGCCTGGTGCTGTTCCCTTCTTTACCGACGAGATGGCATGTCGGATTTCAGAAGGGAGAACGTTGGGAATGACATATCCATCCTGTGGAATTTGGTATGTGGGCAGGTGGATGTGGCTATCAAAGAGATTTGAGTAGAAGTCATGGATAATCTTCTCCATTGCCTTTCTGGAAGATGTGATAGATCCATCAGGGGCGTCGGGGGGCAGTCATCTTGGTCTTATAGTTGGCGAAGGACAGGCGGGCAGTGCGAATGCTTTTCCCGGCTTCTGCTGCATCTTCCAGTATTTCTGCTCTTCTGTCTTTGAGGTCTTCTTTTATCGCTTCTCTGCACTGTTTAGCAAGCTTGGACGTTAGCATTTGGTCTCCTGAGGCTCGCGCCTTGCCACGTTGGCGGAATGAGCTCAAGAGTTTCTGAAGACAAGCGTCCTTTTGTGTCTTTCTCTCTCTCGGCATTCTTCGCACAATCATGGAGGTGCTGAACCAGTCGGTTGTATTCTTCATCGATGTCGTCAATGATGGTATCTTCCCATGTTGCTGCAATGGTGCCAAAGAGTTCCCAGTTGGTGGTAGTTCTGGGGAGTTTCTCTTCTTAAACTTTGCAGCCTTTTCTCCCCGTTGCGGGAAGTAGAATTTTGCCCGAAGGAGATGGTGGTCCGATCCTGTTTGGAATTTAGGGGCGACAGCAACATCGGTCAGACAAAACCGTCGATTGAAGATGATGTGGTCCAATTTCATTGTGGAACTGTCCGCCAGGAGATTCCCATGTCCAACGTTTCGCTTCAGCCTTCTGGAACTGTGAGTTCCCATGAATGGTCTTAGTGGACATGATGAACTCAGATAGTCTCTCCCACCCTGTTCATTCCATTCTAGGCCATGGGTCCGATGTGGAGTTCTTCAGCCGATCTTCTTGGTCCTATCTTGGCATTAAAATCACCGACTATGATCTTGTAGAAGGTGTGATCTTTTTTTATAGAACTCCTCCAATTCCATGTAAATTTCTCAATTTCATCTTCTTTGTATGTGGATGTTGGT